>JAJOOB010004758.1:0-112307 GCA_029582485.1 Solanum tarapatanum | reverse complement strand
ATAGAGATGTGACTGAGGATACAGTATGGAATGTGGAACCTGATTCTGAATAGAAGATGAGGGCATTCTATTAATTAAATAACAAGATGAAAGGACTTCATTGCCCCGAAAACGCAGCGGAACATGGGCTTCAATGAGGAGAGTGCGAGCAGTCTCAAGGAGATGCCTATTCTTTCTTTCTGCTACACCATTTTGCTGAGGAGTGTATGGACAAAATGTTTGGTGAATAATTCCTTGGTGAGACATAAACTCCTGAAATTGGGATGATAAGTATTATAAGGCATTATCACTACGAAAAGTACGAATAGAAACACCAAACTGATTTTGCATTTCAGCAAATAAACTTTTGAATATAGAAAATAACTCAGAACGAACTTTCATTAAGAAAACCCAAGTGCATCTCGAATAATCATCAATGAAACTAACAAAATAACGAAATTCTAAGGTGGAACTAACTCTACAAGGACCCCAAATATCAGAATGAACTAATGAAAAAATAGGCTCTGAACGCCCCTCAGTACCATGTGAAAATATGGCACGAGTGTGTTTCCCAAGTTGACATGACTCACAATCTAATTTAGATAAACTAGATAAACTAGGCACCATCTGTTGCAGTTTGGATAGACTCGGATGTCCCAAACGTTTGTGAATGAGGTGTGGAGGATCTGTAACAGAGCATGCTGTGAAGGAATTTGAAGTGGTAAGATAGTAAAGGCCTTGTGATTCATTTCCTGTGCCAATCATCTGTCCCATACTGCGGTCCTGCATGAGAATAGAATCATCAAAAAAGGTTATGCTACAATGTAGGGCACGTGTCAAACGACTAACAGATGCCAGATTAAAAGGAGAACCATGGACATAAAAAACAGAGCCTAGAGTGACAGAAGATAGGGGTGTGGATTTTCTGCCCTTTTGGTTTTGTTTGGATCCCACTGGCCAAAGTAATAACAGGAAGAAATTGTGAATAAACAATATCTGACAGAAGTGATTTGTTACCAGAAATATGATCAAAAGCGCCCGAGTCCATGATCCATGATTATTAGACTGTGAAACACAAGCAAAAGAATTACCCGCAACAACATCATGTTGAACAACCGAAGCTACTTGTGGAGACGTTTGCTTACTTGCTCGATATTGAAGGAACTCATCATATTCTTGATTGAGCAATATGAGCATTATGGGATGGTCGATCAGGCGGAGCAACAAATGCTTCTTGTGGAGATGTCTGCTTACTTGCACGATTACGAAGGAACTCATTATATTCCTTTAGAGCAATAGGATCATAACTGGGTGGTGGACCATGCAAAGTATGACATATGTCACGAGTGTGTCCAGACTTATGACAATAACTACACTTTGATCGAGATTTTCCAAGACGACCTTCTCCTCGTCGATTCTCCATAGATTGATATGCTCGTTTTTCTATGGTTTGAGATGCGAGAGCAGATGAGTCAATGGTAGGTGATGAAACTACTTTGTGGCTGGGAGGCGCGGCAAGACGAAGTAGACGAGAGTATAATTCATCGATTGTAGGAATTGTAGGGCTAGCTAAAATCTGATCACGCATAGAATCATGGTCAAGAGGAAGTCCAGCAAGGGTAAAAACTAGAAATAATGTTTGTCTGTGTTCTTGTTGTTTTTCCACATTCGTAGTAACTGGCATTAACGTGTTGAATTCCTCCATGACTGCCTGTACCTGTCCCAAGTAAGTAGACATATCGGATTCTTGTTTCTTTAAGTTGGTCAACCGAGATATCACATCATAGAATTGAGATATGTCATTAGTGTATAAAGCACGAGCCTTTTCCCAAACTGTATAACACGTCTGGAATGGGCGAAACAAGGGCATCAATTTGGAATCAATAGAACGCCATAGGAGACTACATAATTGAGCATCTACTTTCTCCCATTGTGCTTTGGCTTTTACATCTTCCTCACTAGTCTTTGCCTTTACATCTACCACATAAGTCTTGTTCGTTAAGTGATCTTGGACACCTTGACCCTTGCCCCACAGTTCAACCGAGGAATCCCAAGATAAATAGTTTGAACTTCCCAATAAAAGTTCTGAAGTGATTATAGGGCTAGAACTTCCAATCCCCATATTTTTAGAACCAAAAATATCACACCCAAAAGACATATTATGCTAAATTTGTCTTGGAAACAACAAAAAACTTGATTATAGAGATCTGATTGTCGGAAAATTCAAATCTCAAAGAAAACTTCAAAGAAAAAGTCGCCGGAAACAGCCTGGAAATAGCCGAAACGCTAATTCTAGCGATCGGATCTGGTCAAAAACAATATGGGCCTGGTCGGAATGGCTGGACGACCCCAACTGTCAAAAAATTTCTCAAAAAAAATGAGCAGAAAAGCCCTCACGCGCCGGCACGTGAGCCAGATATCGTCGGAAATTACCACCTCCGATTGGCGCGTGAGAGCGCATGGGTTGATGTTTTTCGGTGGTTCTGGCTGGGGTTTGGTCGCGGGAGCTTTTCGAGCCTCGTGGTGGTGTTGGTTTTCGCACAACACCCACAAAAAGAAAAAAACCGAAATCAGACCCAACAACCACCGGAAATTGACATAGACATACGGTGACTTGTTTGTTCTCACCAATGCTCTGATACCATGTGAGAAATATATGAGAAAAATATCATTGAATTGTGTTTTAATTATTACATAGAGAACCCTATTTATAGACACTATGATACAATTCCTTACCAACTAAGAGACTAAACTATTCCTATTCTGTGTAGGATTGTGTATACCTATTCTATTCTAACACTTTGGTTGACTCAAGTTAAAATGTGTAGTTAACTATGGGACATATAAGAAAAGTAAAAAATTTGATAAATTAAAGTCACATAATCATGCTCTTTGGATGTAATGTGATCGTGTGATACTAGACCAACTTTTAGTCTTCGCATAACAATTTTAGAATCCTAAGGCATTATTTAGTATTGCCTTCCTCAACTCACATTAAACACTAGTTTTCAACTTCTATTTGTAGTCATTTGCAGAGCGCATCCAGTTCCAAGTTCGGATAAAAGAGGATCATTGCAATAGCATGACAACTAGCTTCAAAATTATCAGATTATGAATCATCATCATAATAAATTGATATATATTATAGAGGAAAGCTCAATGATCTATAATCTCACGGAATCAATTCCGATTAGTTTATAATATAACACAATGATAAAATAGGAAAGAAAGAATGTGAATATTAACCAAACCTTAAGGCTGTTGGTGGAATGACCCATCCCCTTATAAAACCCTTAAGCTGCCTTTTACACCAGATGTTGAATATTATATAACTTAATTTTAATTTGAATGCTGACTTATGTGTATGCAGATGGGCTTACCAATAGTTGGTTCCAATATCGTGTGGAAAAAATTGATCAACAAAAGTGGATGTACATTACTGGTATCAATCCTTAGGGTATCACTTTATACCTATGTGGGACCTGTAACTCAACAAAAGGATATACACGAGCAATACCAACTTGTGACATATTTAGGGACCCGTTTGGACATAATTTCAAGTTGTGATTTGAAATCATGTTGAATTGAAGTTGAATTTTTTTTGGACGTGCAATTTGGATTTCTTAAGGTGTATTTTCCTCTTGAACATAAAAGCCCCACAATTTGTGAAAACTATCAAACTTCCCCAACTCTTATACAATCTTACTAAATGAAAAAAAACCATAGTTCATAAACAAGGTATTGGAATATCTAAGGTGCCGCATACCCTTCGGGGTGGCCCAGTGGTTTGGGCTTGGGACTTCCATGTTGGAGGTTTGAAGTTCGAAACCCCTTGCCAGCGAAAGCAAGGGGTTTGCCTTCTGGGTCGAGCTCGTCGCGCCGGGCTTGCCTAGTGCGAGTTACCTCTCTTAAGTGGTTTGCGAGCTATTGCATAGGAGCGGGGTTTTACCCTGTGCGCACCCAAAGGATAGCGGCTGCGGGTTTCCCTTGTCATAAAAAAAATAAAAAATATATCTAAGGTGCCGCATTAATAAATCACAAATCTTCATGTTCCTTTTAGGCATAATACATAAACATGACCCTTAACTTGACTTCAGCGGACGACTATGACCTTTAACTTTGGGTGTGCACAAGCAGACACTTAAACTTGTATAAAATTGAACAAAATAAACACATTCATCCTACATGCCGTCCTACATGGCAGTTTTGTGTCCTACCTAGCGTCCTACGTGTATTATGCCATATAGGACACGCGCGTCTACTTATTCAATTTTATACAAGTTTAAGTGCCTACTTGTGCACATCCAAAGTTAAAGGTCATAGATGTTAATTGAAGCCAAGTTAAGGGTCATGTTTATATATTATGCCTTCCTTTTATAAAGAAATGCTTGCATTTACATGCTATTACAAATATAAACCTTTAAATACACATGATCTTACAAAGATCCACTAGTCAACAATAGTAGTAACCCAACTATCCTTTAATATAATCCTTCCACATGGTATGAACAATCTCTTCACGTTGAGCATGATATTTTTTGTTGTAAAACTTAAAATGATGGGTTCTTTTTTTGTAAAGTATAAATTTATGGGTCAAGTTTTTACATTTCAAAAAATTTGAAATCACAATTTGGAATTTGAAATCCTACTTTTGGAAACTTTGGGATTTGAAATTGAATGAAATTTTGTGCAGATTTCATAAACAAACGCTGATTTCAAATCAAAACTTGTAAGTGGGGTCCCAAATCCTATGGCCAAACACCTACTTAGTTGTTGCACTTATATTAGGTCGATGTTCAGGGAGGAGTCTGTCTAGACTAATTAAAGCACTGCAAGTAGGATATGCCTAACAATTAGTGATATAATTAGAGTAGAATGGCTATAGAAGTTTCATAGCTAACTTCAACTAATTTGAGATTAAGATGCTGGTGATTATTTTGTATATCAATCTAAAGTATGTTAGGAGAATCCTCTTATCCTTGTCAGTTAGAACTGTCTATTTTTCCAAGAAATTACAATGGTATCATGCTTTTATTGTTGACTCTTTGATGTTATTATTTGATGTCTAATTCTGTAGGCCTAACAACTGTTTCAACTTTAATCGGGTGTGGTGTGGAAGAGCTAAAACTAGCTTTATCAACTCGAAAAATGAGAGTAAGAAATGATGATATTGTCCAAAAGCTAACACTATCTCAGGTAATGATTCATTATATGGCCTGCTGAAAGCTTGTTAGCTGCATTTGACCGAATGGACCATTTAAGAAGTCCTTTAACAATTGATCTTTCTGCCAATTTGTTAGGCTACTGACACAAGAGATGCATTGGCAAAATCAATTTATTCTTGTCTGTTTGACTGGCTCGTTGAACAAATAAACAAGTCACTTGCAGTTGGCAAACGTCGAACTGGAAGATCTATCAGCATTCTTGATATTTATGGTTTTGAATCATTCGAGGTATTGTGTTTATAATGCTTGGTTAGTTCATCGTTCTTTTATTTCTGATTATGCTGACTTTGATTTCCTTTCCAGAGGAACAGCTTTGAGCAGTTCTGCATTAATTATGCCAATGAAAGGTTGCAACAACACTTTAACCGTCACTTGTTCAAGTTGGAACAGGAGGTGATGATCCCTTACTTAGTTCTTTTAGAAACTGATGCCGTGGTTGAATATATTTGCACCTGACTTTCAGGCTTTCAAGATCTTGATACCTGTTAAATAAGTATCTGCACTTGAGGCACATGTCATTTTCTGTTTGTTTTCTTCCCTCCTTGATGATTTTGATTGAATGTGGGCAACCATGTAAAGAATGCAAAGGCTTTTGTTCTAGGCTAAAAACATGTAAGAACAACGGAGAAAAACCCTCAGCGTGCTTATTGGGGGGAAGAAGAGGATGTTCTGCAGTAGCTATAGGTTTAATTTAATGTCAAAGTACTAAAGATTGCAGATCTTTTGAATTCTTTGATTTTGCTAGGTTCTCTATTTTTAGTACTTGTAACTTGGATGCTACTTATGAGATTGCTGTTGGGAGAAAAGTGGGGGGAGGTGGAATAGGTGTGTTGTATCCTGCTAGCTGTGGTTGGATAAGGTTGGTTTCCTATTGTTTTCCATTATCATATGCTACAGGTGTTTCCATTGCTCTGAACATGCAATATTACTCCCTATGTCCCAAATTATGTGGCACACTTTCCTTTTTAGTCTGTCCCGAAAAGAATGACACCTTTATGTATTTAGAAACAATTTAACTATACAATTTCATTTTACGCTTTATGAGATGATTTATAGTTGCACAAATGTCTATGACTTGTTTCAAACCACAAGTTTCAAAGTCTTTATTAAATTATGTGCCTAGTCACACATCGCCACATAAAATGAGATGGAGGGAGTAGTAGATTTCAGCTCTTACTGTATGCCTATTTCGACATGTGAGACTTCATATGGTAAATATTAGATCAAGTAGTTTCATATACTCCCTGTCTCCGCTATATATGCGGCACACTTCCTGAGTTCCTGTTTTAGTCTATCCAAGAAGAATGCCACCTTTTTATGTTTAGAATATTTTAACTTGGGAATTTCCATTTTATTCTTAATGTGATGATTTATAGCCATGTAAATGTCTGGCTTGTTTTAGACCACAAATCTCAAACCTTTCTTTCTTATACTCCATTTCTAGTCCAACAATGACACAAAATAAGGGACAGAGGGAGTACTTATTTGTACAGCATGAGACCATAGATACCAATCTCGAATCCATTTGCCAAGTATGGTTGAGAATTTTAACTATCTTTCTAACATCTAAAAAGGTTTAGATAAACATACTGCTTTGTAGTTCCACTTTTTAAACAGATAGTGACAACGGATTTCTTTTTAAACTAACATGATGCACTTTTTGAACTTCCTTTTTAAATAATTGTCCCAAGAGGAATAGCATCATCAATGTGAGTGTATAGAAGTTCGGTGGTACAATATAAGCCGGCTGAGCATGATGCAGCCTCTTAGAAGTCAGATCAAGAAAGCTTTTTTCCTTTCACAGTGGTAGTGGTTCTGCTTTAAAAACATCTATTAGTTATTCTTTCCAATAAGAGGTATTTCGATAGCAGCTTCCTGTTATTGGAAGGAACAACAGATGATAATTCACTTGGGGAAGTTAACCTAATTGAGTTTTTAAAAATGATGTGAAAGTGTTTAATTTCAATTTTATCAAGAACAATCTTTATCGATTAACTATAGAGTTGGAATCTTTTTCTTCACGGGTTTTTGAATTTTAATTCCCAAGTATTGGAATCTTTTTCTTCACAGGTTTTTGAATTTTAATTCCCAAGTATTGAAAACTTTACTCTCCTAGATATCTTCAGTCAGTGAGCCATAGTGAAGGTGGCCCGGTTTTGTCTGTCGTCCATCTTCTATTTTTTTATTGCTTTGCAGAAGGAAGCTTTTAGTTTTACTGTTGGTTTGCATTATTAAAGAAAGTGAATCTTAAGTTTTTTGGTTTGTTTGGTAAGGTAAATAATTTTACAAAGAATTGAGGGAAACCCCGTATGCGAGCCATATACCAAAAGAAGAGTACCTACGTCAAAATATGGTTCTCAAAAAGAGAGATCCAAACCTCTATACAAATAGGGATTGCATAGGTACACCAAAAAGAAACTAGAGACAAAACACTATGCATTTTTACAAAATCTAATTCCACCCCTTTAAATGCCCTCCTATTCCTCTCTTTCCAAATGACCCACATGATTCCTGAAGGGGAAACACCTCATACCCTCGAGCTTCTTTTCCCCCTTCTATGGGTCCAACTTTGCAGAGCTTCCTTCACTTTACCCAGCATCACCCATTGTATCTATGTGAATCTTAAGTATCTCAAGAAGAATGTGAGAAGATAAGAGAAGGGAAGAAACTTATCAAAGACTTAATGAATACAAGACACATTTATTTATAGGTGTTAGAAACAAGACATGATATTTGTCTAGTGTGGGATGATATCTTATGCAAGAACATTAGTCATTCTTTCTAAACGCCAACACTTAATATTCTGACCTTCACAATAAAAGAAATACCTTTTCACCAAAATAAAGTGGGAGAACCAAATCCAGTTTGTTTAATTTGAAAACACATGAAGTAAATAATGCTAAAAAACATGTTGAGGAACTTGCCGAAAAATTAATGGCCCCTCAAATCTTGCACGAGAACAATCACCGGAAAGCTGCATAGCGCTGTCAGAACAGTTACCTGAAAGAGGCATTTTGAAATTGAACGATCACAGGAAAAGAAATGCAATGTCTCTGGAAGTGAAAGTGGTTGGGAGAGGCTCTAGAGCGGTCACTAGAAAGACACGTGGTGCTACAGTTTGCAGAGCAGACACAAAAGAGCACTGGTAGGAGAAAGTGCTGAAGTTACCGTAGACTTGGCCAAAATTGCTGAGACACTGATACAATGTTAGAAGATAAGAATATATCGAAGACTTAATGATTTGATACTAAATTGCTCGGACTTTTCACTTTCTATGCCGTACCCGTGTCGACACGATGTGGGTATGGGATCCGTACCGGATCTAGTCAACCAATTTTGGGTACTTTGACCAAAATTGACGGAGAATTTGGGACAAATGCAATAATTTCAGTAATCAAAGCAAAGGTCAAGGTGAAATTGAAGAACATGGAATACATTGTACATTGAAATTTTTATGTTAGCCCTTTTCCTTTTATCTCCTTCCGAGATTCTCCTCTTGTTCAATATTTTCTCCTCAGAATACCTTGTAAGTTTCTCTTATAATGTCTCATAATTTAGATCTTTTTTTTGATAACCATGGTTTCCGGGTCATCTTTCACCTGCCTCAACTAATTCCATGTTGATACCCGCCAGTCTGCCACCTCCCACTAGCAACAAATAATTTAGATGTACTTCTACACATCTATATGTAGATATTTGAATTATTTTAGCCGAATACCCCCATCCTTATCTTAAAATTTAGATCATCAAGGATGTGACCTCTAGATCTACGCCCATACCGGACAACTTCACCTGAGTGAGAGCAACTTAGATTTGATGAGTGTAAGGTACACCAATTTTAGGTGATAAACTACAAGATACATGTGTTTTTTCAATATGGAACAACATCTCACATAAGAACACTACTCTTGACTCAATATGCTTTCATTTACACTTAATATTGTAAGAAAGATTAGAATAAACACTAATTGTGATAATCAGATGAGCAGCCGCAGCGGTGGGTGGCTACTACTTCTTGAATTTACCCAAAATGTCTGCCCATGCAGAAGCCACTGCCCTGGGACAAAACACATCAAAGACTACCCATGATCTCATGATACCCCAATACAGACCATCGGTTATAAGTATTTTTGGGACTTATCCCAATTTTTTTAAATTAAAAATGTTCTTGAGCATCAAGATAAGCTTATTATTCCCTTTAGTTTGGTCTTCCCGCTGTACTCATTTTGTGGATTTTTTTTTTTGATTTGCACCGGGTGTCCGAGTCTCTTTGAGTCCCGACTAATCCCGGGGGTGCACAGGCCCTCGGCAAGGAGTTTCCCGCAAGTGCACCACGGTTAATTCAGGTTTTACCCAGTCCGATGGCCCTCAGAAATTGTTTGCACCCAGTGGGTTTCGAACTTGAGACCTTGAAAGGGAGCAAACCCCAAGGCTCAAGTCAATTGCCAGCAGGCCAACCCCTGAGGGTTACTCATTTTGTGGATTTTAGAAGTTGCTATCTTCGGATTTGACTCTGTTATTTCCACCTGTCTGTCATCTTGTGCAATGTTCAGACCAAGTTTTGAGCACTTTTGTCATCCTGTCTAAAAGATATTTATTCTGAAAAGAAGCTCAAGTTCGTAAATTTTTCCACCTCTCATTTTCTTGAACCCTGACGATACAGTAGTTTCTCTTGTGTAAAGGATGGGATGAAGATAGCTTTAGTTTGATTCTGACTTGACTTCTTCAAAGTGAGTACCCAAAACGGTATTTGTATCATATTATTCCAATCCTGATTTTGACTCCTCTTCCTGAGGTGATAATCTCCCATCACCCTTATCCACATTTGCTTTCTCTTTTGCATCATATGATATCCACCTTTGATTTAGTACAGCTATAAAAAATGCCTTCTTCTGTCTTTTGCACCACTATTTTTATCCCAAAATAAGCTTTTATACTGAATAATTAAAAGGGTTGCCATGTTCACCAGATACTAGTGAGAACAGTGATAATATTGTTATGAGAGAATTGTTCTCAACCTCCTTTTTGAATCTCAAATAGGATGATCTTTCAATTAGGAATTGGGTGGATATTTTCTCGTGTGTCATCTCTCCGCATAATCACAATTGACGAGATAAACAGAAGCAGGCCTTTTTAATGGTTTACAGAAAGTTTGTGGGAGAATGGGTGTGTTACTTGATTATACTTTCTCCTGTTTGATTTGGAATATAATTTTGTGACGGGAAGATATCAGTTCTGCTTGAAAACAGGTGATCAATTTTTTTATTGTTGTTTGTTACATTTATTTTCTTTGGTTCTTTGTTCATTTACTAAAGATATACGGTAAGTTTGCTCCAAACATTTTAATTGTCACAGAATTTATCAAAGTAATAATTAAATAAAAGAATAATTGTGACACCAACATACTGACTTCAAGGGGTTTTGTTTAATTTGATTCTACCTGCCTCAGGTTGATCTTCTATATTTGCTTCTACCTAGTTAAGGCTTATTTAGCATGTTGATCATATATATCGACAATACTGATTTCCAATACAGTAGTTGTTAGCCTAAGGAGTCTCAAAGCTTATGGTGGAATAAGGATATTTTGGTGTTAAACATAAATACTGTTTGCTAATCCACCAAGCAGAATTAGGGGGCAGCACTTCTACTATGACATGCATGGCACTACATTTGCCAATTATGCAACTAGAAGGATGCTTGTGGCTGTTGTTTAGTCAGTTTCCAGGAGCTTTAGTTTGTTTTATTTGTATATAGGCATGTTTTACTCTTCATTAACAGCTGACTTTCTTTCCAGGAGTATATTCAAGATGGCATTGATTGGACTAAAGTTGATTTTGATGACAACCAAGATTGTCTAAATCTGTTTGAGAAGGTTCGTGTGTGCAGTCTCTTAAATAAGTCTAACTGTTCTTAGCCATTTAAATTGTTTTCTTTTACTTTTTCTTTAGCGATTTTTAGGAGTTCTCATAAAACATTTTATGTTATCACGTTCGTTAAAACATGTTATTCCCTAAGTTTTGTTCTTGGTATTACTTAAGCCTGAAATATGAAGTGAAATTTCTATGCTGATAGAGGAACTAAGTTGCCACAACGGAGGCCTTCCATGTCTAGTGTTTCTTGAATATATATCTGGTTCAGCTGAACTTCAGCATATTGAAACTTCTCTTTTATGCAGAAACCGCTGGGTTTGTTATCTCTGTTAGACGAGGAGTCCACCTTTCCTAATGGCACTGACATGTCATTTGCCAATAAACTCAAGCAGCATCTAAATTCTAATCTTTGTTTCAGAGGGGAACGAGACAAGGCTTTTACAGTAAGCCATTATGCAGGGGAGGTATGGTTGTTTATGACCTACTTGTTTTGTTCCATTTCACTTGCTAACATCACCGCCCCCCAATTAATTTCAGGCTATCTAATGCAGTGATGTGAATGACTTGTTTATGTTTTACTTATTTCTTCCGGGAAATGTAATAGTTCTTTGTTACCAGGTAACATATGATACAACTGGATTTCTTGAGAAGAATCGTGATTTACTGCACTCAAACTCAATTCAGCTTCTATCTTCTTGCAAGTACCACCTTCCTCAAACATTTGCATCAAATATGCTTTCTCAATCTGAGAAGCCTGTTGTTGGCCCATTGTACAAATCTGGTGGAGCAGACTCCCAGAAATTAAGTGTTTCCACAAAATTCAAGGTATTTTTACATATCTACAAGGATCTCCTTTTTTCTTATATTTCTTCTGTTCTCTTAACTAAAGAAAAAACAAAAAACAGAAGTCAGTTAATTTGAAATCTGATAACTTGCTGATATGGTCCAAATGCTTTTGTCAAAACAAAAAGATTGAGCTGGAAACGTACTAAGTTATTGCTTTCAATTTTAGAGAAACACTGGAATTAACAAAAATGGCATTCCTGAGCCAAATCTTGTTTCCGAATAAAACAAAGGTTCAGACAAAAGAAAAGGATAGATGCAGAGACTCAATGGAACTATCTAACACATGAAGTGGAATGCGTTGGTTGAGGAATCTTATACATTGGGACTTCAGAAAGAAAAAGAACGTCATAGGGTTTCCTAGGCGAGATTGTGATAATTACAGCAAGTTTGGTTTCCCCAAACTAATTAGTCAAAATTGTGTCAAATGAAGCTGGGAAGTAACTGACTTGCTTCCTGCTTATGTCTTGCATAGACAACACCTTTAGGGGCCACCATATGATAAATTTAAGCAGAAACTACAGGAAGGAAAAGAGAAAAAAAAGTGAGTGTAAAATTATCACCAATGCAATGTATTATTGCTGTATCTACCGTCTCAGGTTCGTTCCTAACTATTTATTCAAGTAAAACCACAGGTCAAATGTAGTAAAGATTTTGCTAAGCTTGTTTTATAGTTACTGTTGGGTATCCAGGTTAACAGAAATTAAATTTGGTTGATTTATTGAATTATATTCAACAATCATATAATCCAGATGAACTTGTTGGAGGACTGGTGGTTTAAAGGAGTTATTATATGACAAAATTATTACTGTTTGACTGTAGCAATTTACCTAGATTTGGGGGATACATGAAAGAGTTAATTCTGTGTTGGGGGAAGGGTGTTCATGAACTAGTGGGATTCAACTTATGTTTGCCGTTTTTATTCTTTTTGCTGGTAGGGACAATTGTTCCAATTAATGCAACGACTAGAGAACACGACTCCACATTTCATACGTTGTATCAAGCCCAACAATTTTCAGTCTCCTGGAAAGTATGAGCAAGGACTTGTATTGCAGCAGTTACGATGTTGTGGTGTCTTAGAGGTAGTCCGGATATCAAGATCTGGGTTTCCTACCAGAATGTCCCATCAGAAGTTTGCTAGAAGGTAGGATGGAGTATTATCACTAATACTTTAAATTTTATGTTTATTTCTCGGTATGCTTGAGTTCTTACTCTCATCAATGGAATTCTATATCAGGTATGGATTCCTTTTATTAGACCATGTTGCATCACAAGATCCTCTCAGTGTCTCGGTTGCAATATTGCATCAGTTCAATATTCTTCCTGATATGTACCAAGTTGGTTTCACAAAGTTGTTTTTCCGAACTGGACAGGTGAGGGATACTATTATGAATTATCTCTTTTGCTCCTATTTTTCTTGCCTCTCCTCCCTTCCCTGTGTGCACTTCTGTTGGGCTTTTAATTGTCAATATGGTCAATCTATGTAGATCTATCATCTGTGACCGTGAGTCTTTATTTAATGCTATTGCCGGCACGTGTCATTACCTATGAGTATCCTGTATCGTACAATTGAGGCTCATACGCCCTTTTGCAACTACCTTGTTCTCTCCTCTAGACTTCCCCAAGACATTTAGTCCATTACTTCGTTTCTTTTTCATTTAAAATTTTGTTTTGCATGGAATTGTACGAATATTTTACTTGGGAGTTGTACAATCTGTATTACAATTTACATCTGTAGAGAAAGGGAGAAAAAAGTATTTAGAACAATTAAAGATCCAAAAGACATAAACAAGGAAATTGTAGTTTTCTATCAGAACTTATATTCTGAAACAGAAACTTGGAGACCTTCAGGTGGGTGCAGGATGGATCACAAAATTAATGCTGAAGATAATTTCATGCTTCAGAAGGAATTTGAGGCCCACGAGATATGGGAACTGTCAAACGTTGTGCTAGTGACAAAGCTCCTAGTCCTGATGGTTTTACCATGGCCTTCTATACCCGTTGTTGGGAGGTTATTGGAAAAGATGTGATTGCTACAGTCAATAACGTTCATGAGAGATGTGTCTTTGAGAAAAGCTTCAATTCTACCTATGCGGTTTTAATTCCAAAATCATCTCCAAAATACTCACCGAGAGAATCAAAATGGTTATGCACAAACTGGTGGACCACCAACAATTGGCCTTCATAAAAGGGAGACAAATAATGGATGCCATTCTTATGACTAATGAGTATGTTGATGCTAGAACTAGAAGCAGTGTCCCAGACATCCTATGTAAGCTATGTAAGCTGGACATTCAAAAAACTTATGACCACCTCAATTGGAAGTTCCTGTTGGAGACTCTTTCTAAAAGGTGTTTTGGAGGTAGATGGTTTAGATGGATGAAGTTGTGCATCAGCACCGTGAAATTCTCAGTGCTAATACATGGCTCTCCTACAGGTTTTTTCTCTTCACAGAGAGGTTTAAGACAAGGAGACCCATTATCTCCCTTTCTTTTTATTATCGCTATGGAGGGGCTAAATGATATGTTGAAAATCGCTCAAGAAAAGTTGTGGCTGAGAGGTTTTAGGGTATCCAGTAGAGTGGGGGCTGATCTAGAGATTACTCACTCACAATATGCAGATGACACTCTTGTCTTCTGATGCAAACAGGAACCAACTCAAGATTTTAAGGGTAATCTTTGTTCTTTTTGAAGCTATCTCTGGGCTTCACATTAAATGGAACAAGAGTTTCTTGTATCCAGTAAATCCTCTCAAGCTAGGATTTTGGGAGGCTAGGATTTTGGGCGGAAGGACAGAAGATCTACCAACTACATACTTGGGATGCCCTTGGGAGCCAAAAACAAATCTATAGGCATCTGGAATGGGGTGATTGAAAAATGTGAAAAAAGGTTGATGAATTGGAAGAGCCAGTACCTTTCTTTAGGAGGAAGATTAACACTCATCAATATGCCTACCTATATGATGTCGCTTTTCCCTATTCTTGATGGTGTTATTGACAGACTTGATGCTTTGAGGAGGAACCACCTGTGGGAAGGAAATAGTAAAACCAAGAAATTCCACTTGGTTAAGTGGGTTACTCTAATTGAGAGCAAACAGGCAGGGGAGATGGGGATAAGGAATTTAAAAATCCAAAACCAGTGCCTTATGATGAAGTGGCTATGGAGATTTGCTTCCAGTGAGCAAGCTCTGTGGAAAGATGTAATACAGTCCAAATATGAAATGGAGGATCTCTGGATAACTAAAATGGTCACTAGCACTTACAGATCAAGCCTTTGGAGAGCCATCAGAAACCATTGGCCAAAACTCAGAGGAAATTGCAATATTAAATTGGGTAATGGTAGGAAAGCCTCTTTTTGGGAAGATAGATGGCTAGAACAAGGATCTTTCAAAACCTTTTTTCCAGATATTTTCACCCTAAACCAGCAGCAAAGGGCCACTGTGGCAGAGATGTGGTCAAAGCAAGGGTGAAATCTGAGTTTTGGAAGACCTCTAAATGACTAGGAGATCCAAAGGTTGGTGGAGTTTTACAAGGTCTTGGAACAGTTCAAAGGAATTACTGATGCACATGGTAGTCTGGGATGCGGGATCACAATCAAGACAAATTCAGTGTCAGAAGAGCTTACAAGAAGCTTAATCCTTGTAACAGTCAGGGGAATGGGTGGCCATGGAAGCTGATATGGAAAACTAAAATCCCCTACAAAGTGTCTTGTTTTACTTGGCTCCTTACTAAGCAGGCGGTTTTGACCCAGAAAATCTTATGAAAAGAAATATGCAACTGAGTCCTAGGTGTGTCCTATGTGGTGAAGAAGAAGTAGAGACTATCTACCATCTCTTCCTTCACTGTAGAATCACCATCATTTTGTGGAATGTTTTTATCAATCTGAAGGGCATGAAATGGGTTATGCATAGGAAAGTTACCCAGACTCTGAAGATATGGAGCAGTTATGCAAGCATTACTCAGCATAAATAGAGATGGAAAATGATTCCGACTTGTATTTGGTGGTCTGTGTGGAAAGAAAGAAATCTCAGATGCTTCCAAAACAAGAGTAATTCCATCCAGAAGATTACGATGAACTGCTTAGTTTTGTTTCTTTTTTGGTGTAAACAGGAGTACACGGAAGATCTAGTTACAGATGTTTTAGGTTCCTTGTAAATTTTGCTATAGGATTGAAGATCTTCTTGCTACTCTCCACAATTGTAATTAAGAACATGTAATTTATTGTGGCAGGTTCTGATTTTTTGTTTTGGAATAGAATACAAGTTGTTACCTTCTCAAAAAAAAGAAAGAATTATATCAAGATCACATTTTGTAGATTGCTGGTGTCCAATGTCTTTCTTTCTTGCTATGAAAGGTGATTGAAGGGTGGAACAGAACTAGCTTAAAGCCAAGTGCATCTGATGTTCTCATACGTGTTCACTTACACATGTGCCAGTGTGATGCTTTCTTTTCTTACAGTATTTGTTAGATCTATATGAATGTAAACATAAATTAAATTATGCAAAATTGTGTTTGCTGTCCATTTGGGTTTCAGTGAGAAACTGCTGATGCATATATATGCTATATCTTCGGTACTTGTGTCAGTCAAGTTTCTGTCTTCCCTTCCTAAATTGGATTCCCGAGAAAGATGGTTGAAACAAGTAATCTAAATTATGTGATCTGCTGCACAATTGCCTAAAGCAAGCTTTTTGAAATTTTGTTTCCCATTCTATCATAAACTTTGCCATCCTAACTTTTATTTTCCAACTTTACTTATTGGAGGTAGAGTTGTTTATTGTGTTTTGATTATCACACTATTTTGCTGTTGTTACTGTTTCTTTGATGCAAACTTTACACTGCTTTTCTTATTAATTGCTATGTGTTCTTCATTGTTTTCTTCTTCTTGTACTTGGTTTTGATGCACTTGAGCGAGGGTCTTTTTGAAACAACCTCTCTAACCCCATGAGGTAGTGGTAATGTCTGCGTACACTCTACCCTCCTCAAACTCCACTTAGTGGGATATCAGTGGGTATGTTATTGTTGTTGTACTTATTGGAGGAAGAAAAGAAAAAATGAAGAAATATTGCTCCCAACCATCCACGTCATTTATTGAGATGTCCACTATAGACCATGCCATTTGAGAATCTGTCCAATAGAAATGAGTTAAGATCATGTTAAAATACTTATTTCTCCAAACTAAAAAGCATACATTCATTTGTTCCATATACTAATTCAAAATGAGTTATTCTCTTATTACCTCTTTTCAGATTGGAGTTCTTGAAGATACAAGAAATCGCACTCTCCATGGCATCTTACGTGTTCAAAGTTGTTTTAGAGGTCACCAAGCTCGCCGAGATCTCAAACATTTTCGAAGAGGAATTGCTACACTTCAGTCATGTCGGTTTGATTGAACTTCGAAATTTTTGCTTCTCTGTTATTGGCTTATTGTAGGGTTTATGACTCTGTTCCTGCATGCTTTCTCTGTACAGTTGTACGCGGTGAGAAAGCTAGAAAAGAATATGCAATCTTACTACAGAAACACAAAGCAGCTGTGTGTATACAAAAGCAAATAAGAGGCAGGACCAAAAGGAAGACTTACGAAAATGTTCATGATGCATCAATTGTGATACAATCTGGTAATAGCTCCACATGTGTAACTTGTTTTTAGTTTGCATGATCTGATAAACAACAGATATTGGCTGTAAGATAGTTTTGCACGAGTAGCTGTACATTTTGGGCTTGTAGAATTATAGACTTATTTTTTATTGTATTTTTCAGACATGAGTAACTTGTTTTTAGTTTGCATGATCTGATAAACAACAGATATTGGCTGTAAGATAGTTTTGCACAAATAGCTGTACATTTTGGGTTTGTAGAATTAGACTCCTCTTATTTGTTAATGTAATATATTTACCCTATGATTTTAACAATATTATGACTTGCTCATACAATAGATTTGACATGGTTTTATACTTAATGTTTATACTTAATGTTATAGTTTTTAACCTCCTGGAATTTCTTTTCCAGTGATTCGTGGCTGGTTAGTCAGAAGATGCTCAGGAGACATTGGACTGTTACAATTTGGAGGCAGAAAGGTAATCATGGGTGGCATTAAATTGGGAATGACAACTTTTTGTGACGTCTCTTTACTGTGCACTCATTGCTTTTCAAGTTTGTTAGTTAACGTTATTGACCAAGCACACCATTCATCTTAATTAGCAGTGGGCCCATTCTCTTCTGTTGGTTTCTTATCCCAGTTAGCTCTTTATAGGGTAATGAGTCAGAAGAGGTGCTGGTAAAATCTTCTTTCCTGGCAGAGTTACAACGTCGAGTCCTTAGAGCTGAAGCTGCTCTACGAGAAAAAGAAGAGGAGAATGACATACTTCACCAGAGACTACAGCAGTATGAGAATCGTTGGTCAGAGTATGAGTTGAAAATGAAATCCATGGAAGAAATATGGCAGAAACAAATGAGATCGCTGCAGTCAAGTCTTTCCATTGCAAAAAGGAGCTTAGCCCTTGATGATTCCAGGAGGAACTCTGATGCATCTGTCAATCCAACTGATGAGAAAGAGTCTAGCTGGGAGACAGGAAGTAACCAGAGGGCCCGAGAGAGCAATGGAGTACGACCAATGAGCGCAGGTCTTAGTGTCATAAGTCGATTAGCGGAGGAGTTTGAGCAGAGGAGTCAAGTGTTTGGTGACGATGCTAAGTTCTTGGTGGAAGTAAAATCAGGTCAAGTTGAGGCTAACTTGAGTCCAGATCGTGAGCTAAGGAGGTTGAAGCAGATGTTTGAAGCTTGGAAGAAAGATTACGGATCAAGATTGAGAGAAACAAAGGTGATTCTGAATAAACTGGGGAGTGATGAAGGAGGCAGTGACAAAATGAAAAAGAAATGGTGGGGAAGGAGGAATAGCACAAGGTTGAACTAAATTAAATTCCCTTATTGAGTTGGATCAAAGTTTTTGCTTTACATACCAAGGCTGGTGTTGTGCAGTGAGCAAGTTTGTATAGAAGTGAAAGGGTATGTTAGTATTAATGTGAGATTCGTAGTAGTATGTAATTTGAAATACAGCATTTCTGTAAAGTTAATCGTTGTTTATGATTTTCAAATCATATTTGTGTTCAACACTCATTTTTTAGCACCAAAGGCAAGGTTACAAATGTCTTACTGTATGGAAATGGAAATTGATGGTTTTGTTAAGAACAATTAGACTAGATTATTAAAGCAGAAACTGACGTTCAAATAAAATCTGAAAGTGATACTGGGTAATTTAAAGGGACCTTGGGAGTAATAGTAAAGTAGTTGTGTCCATGTGACCCACAAGTTACAAGTTTTAGTTGTGGAAGCAACCATTAATGCTTGTATTAGGTTAGGCCGTCTACATCACACTTTTTGGAGTTCGGTCCTTTTCTTGGACCGAGCTAATGCAAGATGCCCTATGCATTGGGCTGCCTCTTATGTTCGGTAATTGTTACAAGTTTAGATATGGGGTACAATTAGGGTTGTGTGACGGTCGGTTTTGTTCTTTTTGAAGTTTATTGATTCGACTTATTGGCTATCGATTTGTAAATATGTTGAACCTGTAACACCTCAAAAATTTCTAAGTTAAGATCCAAACTATTCTTCATATGTGTATAGGGTCGTACTGTGTGACCTAGGCAACCCAATATGCATGAAAATTCTAGATTACTCATATTCAAGGAGGAACTACCATCTCCAAGCTAAAAGCATGCTCAACACAATCTCATGGAGCCTATATGAAATTCATACTCAAAAGCATATATTCAAGGACATATCAACTCCGATTTAAAACATGTTCAACAATTCATCTCATGAAGTCTATAGGCAACTCATACTCAATGCACAACAACATGAGGAAAATCAATCATATAAACTCATTTTCTTTTCAAAACATAAGTTTTTCATGAACATGCATAATATGGAAATCATCTAAAGTAAATCATGAGGAACTCGTTACCTTAAGCTAGAGTAGGAGTAGAAGGAAAAATATGAGGATAGCGGGACATCATATCGGCCTCCCAAGTATCACCCTCAACTAATTGATTCCTCCACAACACTTTCAAGGAAGCAACTTCCTTATTTCTCAACTTCTTGACTTGCCGGTCTAAAATCTCAATCGAAACTTCCTCATAAGAAAGATTTTCATCAACTCCCAAACCTTCTAAGGGAACTATAGATGTCGGATCTCCAACACACTTTTTCAACATAGAGCATGGAAAATCGGATGCACCGATGCCAAATCATTAGGCAATTCAAGCTCATAAGCAACCTTCCCAACACGTTTCAAAATCAGATATGGGCATACATAACGGGGACTAAGCTTTCCTTTCTTACCAAACCTCATTACATCCTTCATGGGTGAGATTTTCAAGTAAACCTAATTGAGTCATAGTGTCACCGGGTGCGAGGCAAACCAACTATGAAGTCCATATTCAATTCTTTCCACTTCCAAGTAGGAATACTAATGTCTTGGAATAAATCTCCCGATTTCTGACAATATATGTTCCCTCAAGTCATCAACATTAGGAACATACAAACGATCTTGATATCTAAGTATAACATCTCCCCCTTGGGAGAAAGCCTCAACAGACTTTCTAAGTACCACTTCTTTCAATTTTTACTAAGGCCGGATTAATACATTGCTTAGCTTTCACATCAGTCACAAAAAGACGATTCTGAACTATTATGAACCATAACACCATCCTTGGTAGAGTTTACTAACCGAACATATCAAGGTATTATCTAAACACCCTATTAATCAAATCCATACATGCCGCCGGAGCATTAGTCAAACCACACGACATCACCAAAAACTCATAGTGACCATACTGGGTTCTAAAAGCCATTTTCAGATATAATCATCCTTCACCCTCAATTATAATCCGACCTAAGGTCAATCTTGGAAAGGTAACTCACTCCTTGGAGTTGGTTGACACTGAAATCTATTTCCCTCATCCTAACTAGATGGTACATGCAACCTTTAGAAATCATCTTCCTAGCTTTAAGATACGAGTTAAACTGACTCTTAGGCATATAATTCCTCCCTTCCACTCTAGGATAGGCTCATTCGAGAACTAAAATCTGACTACACGGGTTCTACAATCAATAAAAGTATAACAACAATGCATCCAATCCATACCAAGGATAACATCAAAATCTAGCATATCAAGCTCTACCAAATCTACAAGAGTAACTCTATGGGATAAGAAGACGAGACACTTCTATAGACCCTCTCAGCCAACACAGAATCACCCACAGGAGTAGAGACATAAAAAAGATCTAACAACACTGATGTAAGCACATTAAACCTCATAGTCACAAATGGCGTACAAAAGACAAGGTAGCATCGGGATAAAGTAAAGCATAATCATGAAGGACTTTGAATATACCGATAACCACATCGGGAGAACCCTCTTGTTCACCACGAGTCTGAAGTGCATAGAATCTATTTTGATTGGGAGCACTAGTACCCGAACCACTTGGGCCAGATGAAGGATAGGGTTGAACCCTACGAAGACTATCTCCCCAATTCTTAGCAATTAAAGGATAATGTCTTATATTGTAGTCCATCTTACCACAATCAAAACAAGCATTGGAACCCGCATGCTTTCTTCCACACCTAGCACAATCTGGCAATAAAAGACCCATTACCTTTTCCTTGAGGCTTAGGGTTACACACCCTCTCTTGGTTAAACTTAGGAGCATTGGAGGAACCTTGCCCGAAAATTTTGCGTATCTTATTTAATTAAATATTATTATAAATTATAAATTCGATGAACCTTATAGAATTGTTCTCAAGACTTGCCATTGAAGTTTAATTAAATTCAAAAAATGCAGGAGCTTAAAGGAATATTTATAATATAATATGATTATGTTGAATTTGAATCAATTCAAGTAGTTAACTTTAAATATTATGTGATTAAAGCAGAAAACAAAGTTACAGTACTTCCTAGTTCTTCCGTCCTGTATTAGTTATTGATCGTACTAAAAATAGTTATTCCATATTAGTTGTCCACCTTACTAAATCAAGAAAATATTAATTAAAATTTTTACTATGTAACCTTTACAATTAATTCTTTTTGAAAGTGTTCACATTTGTTTGTAAATTTCATAAGATGTTTAAGAGACGAACTAGTAAAATTATTTTCTTATTTATAATTTTTTAATATGTGTGTTAAAAGAAAAATGATCAACTAATATGACACATATGAAGTATTAAATATAGGGAAGAGGCAAATCAAAATAGATTATTCTTTTTGTTTTATTTAGTCATGTAATTTAACTAAGGACCTGTTTGATAAGTCAATCTGGTAATTTGATTTGGTTTAATTGGGTGTAATTACACTGTCTGACATGTTTGGTTGATCATGTAATTACTTGATCACCAGGTAAGTAGGTGTAATTAGTAGGAGGTAATTACACCATCCAATTATCAGGGAGGGTTGTGAATTGCTGGTAATTACATGATGTAATTGCAAGCTGATTAATTTTTAATTTTATTTCTATTTTATTTTTAGTTTTATTATTTTAAATTCTTTTTTATTTTTATTATTCTATAAATATAATTTTTATTTTATATTATTAATATTTCATTTCCTTCTCATTCTCAACATTTTCTTCTTTTGATTCCATGTGGTTTTTCCAACTATCTATTTTATTTATTAATCATGTGTTTATTGTTCATTAGCATAATTTTATAAGTATACTAATTTTAAAATTGAAGAAAAATTTATTGTTAAATAAGGCTATAGATTTATGCTTTTCTTTTATTTTAAATCACATTTATGTACGCTATATTGAAATTTGACATTAGAGTATTACATTAAATTTCTTTCCGAATGTGAAACTTATATTATATTTTCAATTTCATTTGTTTTAGTAGTATTGATTTGATATTTCACATTGCAAGCTATTTATTTTTTAGTTAGACTTGATAAATTATTTTTAACAAATATTTTTCATAATTTATGACATTATATTTATAGTATTAATTTTTTTGTAAACATGTATCTTATAATGTTCATAGAAATCTTGTAGTTTTAGTTTTTATTAGTAATTTAATTAATATATACTAATTTGAAAAACATAAATCATTTTTTTAATAATATAAGTTAAGAACATATGTTTGTTGATTAATATATTTTCAAAAGATATTATATATCTTAAATGTATAATTTAATA
Organism: Solanum tarapatanum; assembly: GCA_029582485.1. Taxonomy (NCBI): domain Eukaryota; kingdom Viridiplantae; phylum Streptophyta; class Magnoliopsida; order Solanales; family Solanaceae; genus Solanum; species Solanum tarapatanum. The sequence goes on along the minus strand of JAJOOB010004758.1, from coordinate 89,208 downwards.
TAATTTATGTAGCCTCTTATTTATCAAATAAAATCTTTTAATTTTAGATTATTAACTTTTATTTCTTAAAATTAACATAACATTGGGATTGCAATTGTGTAACCAAGTAAGCACATTTATAATTACATTGTAACTACATTGTGACAAACAAATAGATCAGTGTAATTATCAGACTATGTAATTACTAAGCTTGATAATTACTATCCGAGCAATTACATCAGTTCTGTGACTCTCGGTCTTGAAAATATTAGTATAATATTTGTACGATTATAAACATTTTGGAATTTTATTTTTAAGACCGTCATAATGTTTGTGTGATTATAAAAATCTCTTGACTAAAATTAAAATATTAAGTATAAAGTTAAATAATTTTCAATATAATTTAATTTTAATTTTATAGTCAAACCAATAAGGACATAGGGTGTGTTTGGTATGAAGATGTTTTCCAATTTTTCCATGTTTGGTTGGCTTAAAATGTTTTTCAAATTAACTCATTTTCTCAAATTTAAGGAAAATGACTTCCCTTCCAAAATTGAGGAAAACATTTCCAAAACTCTACTTTATCCTTTAATTCTTTTTCTTACCCTACCCATACTTCGTACCCGACTCTCTCCATTCATTTTTTTAATTTTTTTTTTCATATTTTTCAAATTTCAAATATATTTTTATCCATCCACCAAACTACCCCCCCCCCCCCCCCCAAACAAAAAAAAAATTTAAAAATTATTTTTGAAAATATTTCCAATTTTAAGGTTTTTTTTTTACCTCACCCAACCCCACTACCAACCCTACTCCCTACCCGCCCAAAAAAAATTGCTTTTGAAAAATATTTCAAATTTAGTTTTTTACGCCAATCCCCCACCACCCTCCCCCCAAACAAGGCCACCCTCGTCAAATACTTAAAAAATAATAATTTTAGAAAATATATCAAATTTTAAAAAAATTCATTTTTTATGCCACCCCACCCCTACCCCTCTCTTACCCCCCCCCTCGAGGAAATTCCCTTCAATTTTTTTTTTAAGAAAAACTATTTTTGGGAAATATTTCAATTTTTTTTTCATGTTTTACGCCAACTCCACCCGTACACGCCAACTCTTGGGTCAGGTCCTAGGTCAAATCTCAGGATCAGATTGTGGAATGGTTATCGGGGTCTTGTCCTAGTTTGGGTGTCGGGGTTGGGTCCTAGATCAATTATCGAGGTTGATTTTCGGATCATAAATTATTTTCCAAGAGTATTTTTTAGTCTCAAGCAAAAAATAAAAGATATTTTCTGAAAAATATTTTTCATTCACCAACCAAATATTAAAAAATATTTTTCAGAAAATATTTTCTACTCACCAACCAAATATGAGAAAATAAGTTAGAAATCCACTTGTTTTCCAAGAAAACATTTTCTAAGAAAACATTTTCCTTCATACCAAACACACCCATAATGTTATATAAGTTGAACCAAAGGGAATATATAGTACAATCGATCTCACCATAACAATCATTTGTTATGATAACATTTCACTATAACAATTTTATTTTCAACAAAACCAACATTTCACTATATAATATGACTTGATTCTCTCCAAAATTGTTATTTTTTTCATTTATAATTTACCTCTCTATAATAATAACATTCATTATAGCGGTATTTTTTTTATAATAGCTAAATGCAATCTAATCGTCATGTCAATATGAATGTATATATAATAACCCTGGAGTATAATTGACACAAATATTTTTTTAAAAACATTGACAGTTTGACACTATAACAAAGTTTGACTTGAGAATAGTAATAAAGAAAATAAAGTTGAAGTTTAAAAGGTATATTTAACTTGATTATATTGATACTAGGACTTGTGGATATAGGTAATGAAGGATTGAAAACAAAAGAATTGATTTCTTTAGACATAATCATCTATTACTTAAGCTTTTCACCACCCTAATTTCTTCATTTCACCATTACTCTCCTAGTTTCTTCTCCTTTGCGTACCAAGTGCTCCATCCTCTCACAAGTACAAACACATTTTTTAAATTCTTTTAGGAGGGAGATCACATTGTATTCTCTTTGGCTACTTCACACCCTTTATCATTAGACTTACAAACTTATGATTTAAACCTAGATTTATATTTTCAACCCGTCCACCCCCTAAACTTTGATTTTTAGCCTAGTGTGTTGTTAATATGCTTCTTAATAAGCCAGAGACCCCCCCTTTTTATTATTCTTTTGCTTGTGCACCAATTTAGGGGCTAAGGGACCCAATTTTTAAGACTCAAGATGCAATTTATGACAGTCTTTGATTTAGCCGAGTTGGTACAAAATATCCAACTTTAGAGCTTGATGTAGTGAAACTTTGCCCGGTTGTTGCTAAGCAACATTTTCTGATGATGGTGAAGAGTATAAGACATTTATATATTATTGATATTTAATTAATTAAATATTTTTAATACTTCAATTTAATTTAGGGGCAAAATGGTAATCCAACTTTGAGGTTAGGATGTTTCCACTTTTAATAATATATTATATTATAAAAAGTTGATTTACACCTATAGTAGAACAAATATGTATGTGTCTATTTTAATGGAAATAATAAGTAGGAAAGTAAAGGAGAGCCATAGAATGAGTGAGAGGCTATGTATGATTCATAATCTCATCCACTCCATCCTATCTTCACTAAATATAGTGAGAGGGGTTGTGAATACACACACAAACACACAAAAATCAATGGCTTCGGCTTCTCTATCAGTAGCCAATTCTACTGTCCACATCAGCAACAATAAAGGATCATTCTCAGAGTTCACTGGCCTTCGAACCTCATCTGCCGTTCCATTCGGAGTCGGAAGGAAAATTAACGATGACTTGCTATCTCTTGTTGCTTTCCAAACCTCTGTTGTAAGTTTTAATTATAATTCAATTCATTTCAATATATTCACATGCTTTTAAACTAAACATATACCAAAATGTTTCGTAGATTGGTGGAGGAAAGAAGAATAATAGTAGAGTAGTGGAGGCAAAATTGAAGGTAGCCATCAATGGATTTGGAAGAATTGGAAGGAATTTCTTGAGGTGTTGGCATGGCAGGAAGGACTCTCCCCTTGATGTCATTACCATCAATGACTCTAGCGGTGTCAAGCAAGCCTCTCACCTCCTCAAGTACGACTCTACTCTCGGAATCTTCGATGTTAATGTTAAGCCTGTTGGTACTGATGGCATCTCTGTTGATGGAAAGCTCATCAAAGTCGTCTCCGACCGTAACCCCATCAATCTCCCTTGGAAGTAAGTCCTTTCCTTCACCAACATAATTATTCTTATATATAATTATGTTCAACACTAACATCAATGTCCCCAGGGATCTTGGTGTTAACCTGGTCATTGAAGGTACCAGAGTTTTTGTCGATAGAGAGGGTGCTGGCAAGTATATCCAAGCTGGAGCTAAGAAAGTCCTCATCACTACCCCGGGAAAGGGTGATATTCCTACCTATGTCATCGGTGTCAATGCAGACCTTTACAACCCTGATGAGCCCATCATCAGCAATGCTTCTTGCACCACCAACTATCTTGCTCCTTTTGTCAAAGTCCTTGACCAAAAATTTGGTAACATATAGCAAAGAGAGAGAGAGAGACTTACTATAGCAAAGGTTGAATTCAGAAAACTAATCAATTTTTTTGCATAGGCATAATCAAAGTATCCATGACAAGTACACACTCCTACACACTCCTACACTGGTGACCAAAGGATGCTTGATGCAAGCCACAAGGACCTTAAACGTGTAAGAGCTACAACTCTCAACATTGTGCCAACCTCAACTGGTGCAGCTAAGGCTGTGGCCCTTGTCTTTCCCAACCTTAAGGGTAAACTCAATGGCTTTGCCCTGCGTGTCCCCACTCCCAATGTATCGGTTGTGGACCTTGTCGTTCAAGTATCAAAGAATACATTTGCAGAGGAAGTGAATGCTGCATTCAGGGAGTCTGCTGACAAGGAGCTTGCTGGCATTCTCTCTGTCTGCGATGAGCCACTTGTTTCAGTCAACTTTAGGTGCTCTTATGTTTCATCAACTGTGGATGTTTCACTTACCATGGTCATGGGAGATGACATGGTTAAAGTTATTGTTTGGTATGACAATGAATGGGGTTACTCACAGAGAGTGGTTGATCTCGCTGACATTGTTGCCAACCAATGGATATGAAAATGCTCTTATCTATTAAATATTAGCTTAAATTTTTTGCCTTATGTGTAGATTATATTGCTTCCCTTTTCTGAAAATTGTAACCATCGAGAACCCAGACATAGTTCTATCCTTAATTTGTGTAATATCATCAATTCATTTAAAATATTGCATGATCCATCTTTAGTATCCAAAGCTTAAATAGGAGAGCATCTTTTTCAGTTTCTTAACCTTGTTTTTTTCATCAAAATTTAAGGAACACGGTTTTGAATTTTGATTTACCCGAGTCAACTTGACCTTTAATTAGAAACACTCAGGTAAATGTTCTTATAAAAATCACTGACGAACCTGATACGCAACATGATATTCTACACCATCTAGAGTTAAGTTATATTAACTTAATTGTTACCTAAGTGAAGAAACCTTACCCTATGTGCAAGAGCCAGGTTCTTGCGTATTTTACAGAAATAACTACTTTTGAGACGATAACACAAATTTATCGTGGAAACCTTCCTACCTCAAGGAAAGGAAAAACCATACCAAAGGTTAATATTAATTCAAGATTACAACTTAGTCAATTAATGAATTAAATTCTAAAACTTCTACTCTTTCGATTAACTATAATCGGAACACTCTACTCTATAAGAAGTCAAACTAGCTTCTTGTTTACAATTCTCTCAACCTCTCTCTCTCTTAACTCTACCCCCAAGATATCAAACCCACTTCTTGTTACAATTCTCTCAAACTCTCTTTTAACTCTCTCTACAACACTGGTTCGAAGATGAATCAATGTAGTTCTAACCCTTCGAAAGAAATCCTAACTCTAGTATTTCTTTCTTTCTTCTCTTCGATATTCTTGAACTCTGGCCTTTGCTTGTATTGCTTTTTCTCTCTCTTTTCATTACTTTTCGAATTTCAAAGACATAGACTTCTTTTTTCCGCTTGATCCTTTTACAAAGTTCTAATTTTTCTTCTTCAACTTCTATAAGGAAAGAAATATTATTTTTCTATACAACTAATCTTTTTCCTTATTGAACTTGTTTGCTTCTTCCTTTATTTGCCCATGACTCTTTTATTATTACTGCTTTCCTTCTTTGACTCAGAGTGCTTATTTTGAAAACACGTTTTCTCTTTTTGTATTGCAGGCCCGAACACTTCTCACCTTTCTGATGTAGGCCAATGTATATTATGTGAACCTGGTTCACGTTGTCATTATCAAAAGCAATTTGAGTCATTTAAGCTCCATCAATTTTCCCCTTTTTGATGCCGACAAATATACACCCTTTACTTGTATTGTGTACCTGTTTTAATCAACCAATGTCACATAAAAGACTTCCCCCTTTTGACATATCAAAAAGAATAGTTAAAGAGTACATTAGTACAAGAATATAACTAACTTAGAGCCAGAAGGGCACCACAAGGGCAGACAAGCACACAATGAACACAATCCAAGGATATTAGCCATCCAAACATGAAACATTAGAGCACAACAAGGCAATGACAAAATATCAACCAAAATAGGATGCACTAGATGTTAAGCTCGAGGAGCTACAACAAAATACCCAACAAAAAGCAAAACAACACATCATATGAAATTGTTTGAAAAGAAGCCAAAATGAGATATTTAGGAGTTGGAGAAGGCTGGTTTTGTGGAATGTGAGAGATGGACAAGAACTGTAATAAGTGATCCACACGAGCATCACTATCAAGTTGTTGCTGCAACAACTGGTCCTTCAACCTTGTCACTTCCTCCTGAGACCTAGTCAACCTAGTTCTAAGAGTCTCAATTTCACCTTGGAGTTCATCATTCCAAGTCCTAGAAGCATGAAGTTCATTAAGAAGGCTAGTAACTGGTCCAACAACACGTGGAAGGGAATCATGAACCTGGTCTGCACCCTCAAGAAGTTGGCATTCAGCAAGAGTAGATTTAGTAAACATGTCATTCTTGTTCAAAACCCACCCTATGATAACACTCAACTACACCTCATCCAATACTAGGTGTAGGCGATCACAATCTAGTATACACCAACAAAGAGTTGGGGTCGATCCCATAGGGAGTGGTACAAGTTAGAATTCAGCTACAAAGTGAAAAACATGTTCTAATTGATTGTAGGAATAGAAATTATCGAGATCATTTAAGTAAATCAAAGGGTTGACAACAAGTGCCAAATGGGGGAAGGGGGGGGGGAGGGGTTAAGGTTTGCCAATTAAAAACTAAGAAAAATAGGGGAGTAATCAAGTAGATAAGGGATACTTGGGAATGTGATCGATTAATTGCCAATTTCGCTATACGGGTGATTATTAATTATTGAGGTTTGCTGAATCTTAGTGGGTAGGCTAGGCTTTAGATGCGATATCCATCTCTTGAACAACTACCACGCATCAAGTGAGTTCTCTTGAACCTCAACAAGCAACATACTATGAACAACTAATTACCTCAATTTATCTACTCTCTCGAGCGAGAAGGTAGGTTCGGATTAAGATTCACTCTCTCGAGCTGAACCCATAACAACCCAATCACTACAATCATCAATCGATAATCTTAATTCTAAAACCTCTCTCTCGAGCAAGCATAGAATGCTAATCTTGAACTGCATTTGCAACTACAATTCATAAGTTAAAACTCAATTACCAACCAAACCCACTTCAAAACAACAATTAAATCAATAATTACTAACACCCATAAGATGAAGACAATTAATCACATAATCACACCCCCAAGAATGGGAGTTTAGCCACACTTCATAAAAAGTAAGAAATCAATACCAATTATGTTCTCCATAATCTAGGTATTGCAATCCACGTCTTTACAATGATCCAAAATGGTTAATATAAAAAACCCAACTCAAACTCTACTAGAAAACTCCTTAAACCAAGTTAAACAATGTCTCAAACGAAAGCTCCAAGTTCAACAATGGAGAAAATTACTTAGGATATGACTGGATTACCTTTTCTGCCTTTTGAAATTCAATTTATACGTTCTCAAATTTTGGCCTTCAGGGGTCATACGGCGAAGTTAGTCGATCATCGCCGACCAAGTTGGCTATGCGCTAATGGCTCCATTCCATCACAGGTTTGCCTTGAATTTTCATCCTTCAGACCAACTTTAGGCAATCCAAGTTTGTGTCACCGATCCGTTCGGCGGTTCATCGAAAGTCAAAATTCATCGCCAAGTTGGCTTTGCATCAGGGATGACAGTCTAGAACTTTAGGCGATCTGAAGTGCCACTCGGTGAGTCACCGAGTGGCTTTGGCGATTCTCAGCTTTCACTATCTTCAGCCTTTTAATCCTTTTCACCCAGTTTTTCCCGGTATTGTCCTTGTCTTGCTCTTTTGCCTTTATATATGCAAATTAGCATTAAAACATCAGTTTAGAGCACAAAGTAGACATCGAGGACACTAAAACTATGAATAACAAGCCCTAAATGAGTCAAAATCCCAGACTCATCAACACCCCCAACTTAAATTTTTGCTTGTCCTCAAGTAAAACACAAGATCAATCAGTTCAATAAGGATGTCTACAAATAGTGCTACTCAAGACTCAACACGAATGCACACAAGAGGATCAAACTACATATACAATGTTCAATTATGCACTCTAAGTTTCAAACTGTGACTAAACATCATCAAACAGAATTCAAGCTCACAATGCTTGCTTCAAATGCAAGTTCAAGCTCAACAAAAGCATTCAAATGCCCTCACACTAAGAATGATTCCATGCTCACACAAAGTTCATCAATAATTTATAATTTCAGAATCAAATACAACTCTCACACTCCCAAAGATGAACACATGCACGACTCTACCCATAGGCTTACCCTTATTTTCCAATTAACATTATTTTTAGCTCACTCAAGATCACAAAGGTCTTTTAAGGCTTGTAATGGGGCTGAGTGTAAAGGTATGATCATTTTGGTTTAGTGACTTCTATCTTTAGGAAGTATGGTCTGCACTTCACTTTTTCTCCTTCTTATTCACACTCTATGATGTTCACAATCCACCCTATTGTTCATTTAAGCATGACTCATTGGATACCCCATTTATTTTGCTCCTTTCACAAGCTTTATTTCAGAAACTCTTCTATTTTTCAGTCTTTTTTCCATTTTCACCTTTTTCTTTTCTTTCTCTTTTTTTTTACATAGAGGGGTTCCATCTTTTTTTCAACATGATTCTTCAAAGGCGGATTTTTCACATTCCTTGGTTTTTCTTCTTTTTCACCACACCTCTAACTTAGGCTTCTGGCCTAAGTTGGTTATTCAAACGAACCAATACTTCATGAAGGTTATAGGTGATGGGACAAATAGGTCAAAGTGGTTCAAGTTTCTTTCAAAGAAAAGGATAGACTCAAAAGGTACCAAGCTAAGTTCACACTCTCACAAGGTGGCCACAAAGAGGTATAATATCAATTTTCGGTTCACTCGTCACAAATTGTGCCTAAGATCATTTCAATCGCTTGCTTACATCAATCAATTGGACTAACGAGGCAAGTTCTAGGTATCATCAAGCGCATAGTTCAAGAATACCTCACCACACATGGCATTCGACACGATCATCAAACAAGACTCTACAATTTTCAGCTAGCGTGCAACGATCATCACAAGAGATTAACTCAACAACCGGTTAGTAACAACGAGATGCTAGGAGTTCACATATGGCCTATGTAACTCAATTTGCCTCTTCATAGCCGCACACTCATATCGTTCAATTGAGAGAACTATTCAAGTCATCAATATTGATCACAACCGACACTCAAAATTGCAAGAGAACAACCATATTCAAACACCTCAAAAGGTGACAATTTTTTTAAAAACGGGTCAAAACCAACATTCACATTAGAAACAATGGACCAACTCTATGGATCAAAAACCAATATATATATCAACACAAGATAAGATCCAACATTCACAAAACAAAACAACAAATATCCACAAAACAACCCAAAAGAGGTAGATATAGTAATACCTTACCCCACCAAACTACACTAGCAATTGTCCTCAAATGCAAAGAAATAACTAAAATAGAAAAATTGAAAAAGAGTGAAAAGCCCCCTATCAGGCTAAACAGGTGGTGAACTCTGCATATCTGTGACTCCATCAGTTGGGGCATCAGTGCCTGGTGCAACAACTTCCTTGGCTCTACTAGAGCCCACCATCGACGTATCCCTCAGTGATGCCTCAACAACAATCTGCATCATGTACTGTTGTGTCATGAAAACCAAGCTCCTCCTCATCGGTCTCATCCTTAGACTCAACCTCAGACTCAACCTCAATCTCAGCCATAGCAACATCTCTGGTAGTAGTAGCCAGAGGAACCTCAGAACTGGCTGGAACATCTGTGCTCAGAATATCGGGGATCTCAACTGTGCTGAATAGCATCGATAAATCAGTGGAATTCAGCTTGTTCACATCCTTTCTCAGCCTAACAATATCGGCCTTCAAGGCCGTCACAATAGCAGAATCATCCTGGCCCTGCTCACAAGCCTCTACCCTTATTGTAGGAGCTCCACTCTGCTGGTGTGGGTTATACATGACCCTTCCCTTTACCTTCCCCCTATGTTGGAGGAAGTTTAGCTGGTGCCTTCCGGGAGGGTGCAACCTCCTCGTTTATCACAATTTCTCTGGCTTGCTTGCGGGGCAGTTGATTTCTTCCAACAACTTTTGGCCTAGCCATTTCTGCAAAACATAACCATATACGTTAGATGAAATTCAAGAAAATCTGCCAAGTTATAAAATAGTGCAGGAAGGCTCGATGAACCGATCGACGAGTAACCGAATTTATTCAACGAGCCAAGTCGAGCATGCCCAATGTTCCAGAATGAAAATTTTTAAAACCTAGCACAGATCAACGATATCAAGGGCCTTTCAGCGAATTTGCGACACTATTCGGCAAACTAAAAGTAGCTCGCCGAAAGTTACAGAATAATTTAAGAATTTAGGGCACAAAAGGTCAATCATAAGGGGCATTTGGTGGTTCGCCGAGTGAACTCGGTGAGATCAGGCATATCGTTGAATGTCACAGAACATAAACCACAAAAATGAAGAATAAAAAGGCGATTGAAGGGTCTTTAGGCAAATCGCCGAACCACTCGGGGAGCTCGACCCAGCTCGCCGAATAGTCCAACCTGCCAAATTTTTACCCCGACCTTCAAAATCTAACCCGCATCCCACGAAAAAAATTTAACCACTATTCCTTGCAATTAGGCTCAGACCCATACTACCCATGCCTACGGTGTACTCAGACTTCCCCCGATTTGACAAAAAATGGCTAATTGACGTCTTTTACCCTTAAGAATGATGTCAACCGCTCTATCATTGGGAAAAATCCAACAATCGGCACAATTTGGGGTTAATCAGACATACCCACACTAGACCCACAATAAATTCAACACAAGCCACATACTTAACATGCAAATATACGGGATTTCACAATTTAAGGCCAATTAACATCAAATCAAACGAGATACGGGTAGACATTATCAACACACATTCGATAAATCACTATATCCAATGAAAGTAACCTATCAATGATCATATATTTGAATTTATTAAAGCACAATGACGGGGTTCGGATAACCAACATATGAAGCAGAAGATTAAAGTGCTAGGCTAGCAAAGAATCCTAAATTCCTCTCTGAGTAATAGATCCCACACGAAAAACAAGAAAAACTAGTATAGAAATGCGAAAATATGTGGTTGTGAAAGTATAGAAGTCAAAAAGTATGAAATGAGGAAGGATTTTGAATCTAAAAATGGTTCAGCTCCTTTGTGACCTTTCAGTTCGCGTGCTGATCGACGAAGTTACTTATGTCACCGATCCATTCGGCAATGCGCCGAATTGTACTTTTTCCCGCTGAGTTTTATAGAACCTCTATCTAGCTAGAAGGTCAAAATGACGATCCAAATAGGGCATGCCGATTGGTTCCTCGGCTCGCCTAATTGCTCCTTGATGAGTCCACAAATTGGACTCATTTAGGGTTTTGTTTTGATAGAATTAGTGTCCTCAAATGCATACTCAATATCTGATGAAAACCATTAAGTTTCAGGTATTTTGAGTTTGAGGGAAAACATGGACACTATTTTGCAAAAAGGAACAAAGGCAGCTGAAAGAACGAAGAAATGAAGATCTGAGAATCGCTGAACCCTTTCGGTGAATCGCCAAAAAGGTCTTATTCTTGCCTTTTGCTCTAGTGTGTTGAGCCCTGAAAGAAAGGATCAAATCGGCGGTGAAAAGGAGCAGTCGGCGTATCACCGAGCAGTTCTATGAAGCTGTACTATGTCACCCAATGATCCAAACACGACGATGCTGAAGGATAGAGCAAGACGACGATGAAACCTACCAAAGGGTGGATCACCGAGTTGATCGGCCTTCTCGACTAATGACGCCGAATGATCCGCTGCAACACAGATTTTTGAAAACTATAAATACTCGTTGAGAGTTGTAGCTTAATATCAGATTTTGAATATTAGATTTTTTTTATATAGAATTGTTAGCTCTAAGTTTGGAGAGGGTTTTGAAGAACTTGAAGATTCAAAGGGTTTAAACTCCAAGAATTTGGACTTGGGTCTTGTGGATTGTTCACTTTTGACTTGTTTTGAGACTTAAATCTTATACCCATTTGAATGCAAACTCATTTTGGTATAAATTTCTATCTTTTTTACATATCTAGCTAAAACCCCAAATTTTGGGGTGTGATTTTGGGAATATGGGTTAGATTATCTATTGGGTCTTGCTTGTTGATGGTTTGTTTGTTGTGGAAATGTGATTTTGTTTAGTAGTTGTGGTGAAACTTAATGAAATTGTAGTTGCAAATACGATTTCACCTTTGTGTTTTCGGCTTGCTCGAGAGAGAGGTCGTAATACTACGACTACTAAATTGATGGCAGGTGGGAGTGGGTCGACATGAGGTTCAGCTCGAGAGAGTGAACCCTAGTCCTTCTCCCACACACTCAGCTTGAGAGAGTGAATGGGCTAAGGCGGAGGCTATTCTTCATGCGGCATGTGGGTGTCCGAGAGGAACCTATTTGATTCGGGGTAAGTTGCTCGAGAGAGAATTTACCCCCACTATAGTTTAGCCTAGTCATAAATACTCAACATATTTACCATCGAAGACATGTACCCAATAGTCTAGTCCAACCCGTATTCCTATCACATCCCAAGAATCCCATCTCCATATTTGTATCTCTTTTTATTTTCGTTGATTTTGCTCTTTACTTGTTCACAAAACCCCATTGATAATTGATGATTGCGTCACCCTTTAGATTTATCATGTTTATATTCGATAATGTTTTCAGCTATGACTAATTAGAACTAAATATTATTTCTCTATTAATTCTCAAGCCCACTCCCTTGGGACTCGACCCCAACCCTTGGTTGGGTTACTTTACTATTGTACGATTGTAGACACTTGCATTGGAAGTAGTGTCTTGATTACGCAAACATCACTCCTCTTCCCAAAATTTCAACTTTTCAATCTGTAAATTCAACACCCGTTATTCAAATAATAATGAGAAAAGTTTAAACACTTGGGTTTCCTCTCAAGAAGTACCTTATTTAACATCGTGGAATGACGTGTATACGCTTTCATGGTTCATTCTTCGGGTTATCCAATGTATCACTTGGTAGATCCCCTTCTGGCCTTGGGTTCAAATTAGATGAGATTTGACCCATTTGCGTTTCCAGCTGCTTAATGGACATCGAGTGAGAGGTAAATGTCTATTTTAGTGTAGAGACGTCCTCTTTCATACTTTTAAGTACCTTGTCCGACCCTTCCACTTTATTGAGAATCCGTGCAAGCATATCTTTAGTGCAAAAGTTCTCTGGGTCATCCCTTTGCTCTTTTGGATTTTGATGTTCATGAGAGGAATATATCTCTCCTTGTCACCATCTTGTTCCTTCAAATTAAATCCATGGTCACACCATTCCTTGTTACAGTCTCTCCCGCCATCGTCACGCTCTCTATTTCAACCTTGATTCCCACCCGACCTTGGATAGCTTAGATGGAAACCTCCGCCTTGATTTGCAAGAAAATTCACTTCCTCATTATATAGAGCCTCAAAGTGTGCATCATCGGGGTTCACCCCACTAACACCAACGACATTCACAGCTTTAGACCTACTACCCATCACATTTTTTGACAAAAGATTCAATTGGATCATCATTTTGGCCATGTTTTGTTCCCGCTCTTGGTCTTTTTCTATCTGTTCCTTTGCCATCCTAAGAGTCAAAGGAGACACATGATCCTTTTGAATATACAAAGCTCGGTTTATCTTCGTTATCCCATCAAGGAGAGTTGACGCTATCTCAGAAGGTTGCTGCATAATACCTCCTTGGACAAGTTGATCAGCCACACCTTTGTTCACTGAGTGTAGACTCTGGTAGAAGTTTTGTAACAACACGTTGTTTGGCAGCCCGTGAGTTGGACATTGAAGTAGCAATTTCTAAAATCTCAGCCACGTCTCATGGATTGGCTCACCCTCTAAACGTTTAAAGCCTTGAATATTGTCTCTCAATGCCATTATCTTTGAAGGAGGGAAAAACCTTATATAGAATGCCTCGGTAAGTTCGTCCCAAGACGTAATAGAATCCATCGGTAGATCAGCTAACCATTTGGTCACTTCCCCCATTAAAGAGTTAGGAAACAACTGGAGATGGACTGACTCTTGTGAGATGTTTTTGAATGAGAATGGACCACAAATGTCTGCGAAGTTCTGAATATGATCATGGGGATCCTGATAAGCTAGCCCTCCGAATAGTCCTTTCATTTGCAAGAGTTGTAACATCATGCTAGTCACGTGGAAGACAATATTTCTCACTACTTGAGGTAAATGGATAGCACCTACGCCACCCAATTGAACTGATCCATGTACATCATTCAGATTTCTGATGCCATCTTGATGGCCAAGTTGGCTACCGTTACTTTCGTTCACACTCATTTTTTCACCTGTGCACAAACAACCAACAACAAACACAAAATAAAGTAGGTCGATTCAACTACAAACAAAATTATATCACAACTATACTTCAATATGAGAATTCTAAACACCACTCCCTGACAGCGGCACCATTTTTGATAACGCTCAACTACACCTCATCCAATACTAGGTGTAGGCGATGACAATCTAGTATAAACTCAACAAATAGTTGGGGTCAATCCCACATGGAGTGATATAAGTTAGAATTCAGTTACGAAGTGAAAGGCATGTTCTAATCGATTGTAGGAATAGAAATTATCGAAATCATTTAAGTAAATCTAAGGGTTGACAACAAGTGTCAAATGGGGGGGGGGGAGGTTAAGGTTTGTCAATTAACAACTAAGAAAAACAGGGTAGTAATCAAATAGATAAGGGATACTTGGGGATGTGATTGATTAATTGCCAATTTCACTATACATGTGATTATTAATTACCAAAGTTTGTTGAATCTTAGTGGTGTCACGACCTAGGGGTATCCCCTAGATGTAACATGGCGTATAGAACCCCAAAGGACTCCATGCAAGGCACTTAGCTCTCATAACATAAGAAATAGAACAATAAGAGTAAAACAATAGTCCAAGTCCAAACATTTTATAAACGAAAAACGGAAGTCTAAAACACTTATCGCATCATAGCCATCTAATACAATAGAATGAAATTGGGCCTATCCCATACATCTTGTTTAAAACAGAAAATACATGAATGAAAGTGAAACAACAAAACTCCATTCTCGAAGCATGAGGACTCACCAAAGCTCGGAAATATCTCAAAGCAACCTCTAGCCACAAAACTGGGTACCTTGACTGACGTACCCTACATTTGGGTAAATGTAGGCAAGAGTATGCATTTGTACAAAACAATGTACCAAGTATGATAACCATGCATAAAACCTTTAAATCATGCTAAAAGGGACATTCATTTCATGACATGCAATTGACCAAGCTAAACATGATATAAAAGAGTTATAAAACATAAGTCATAAAATCATGGTCAATGCAAGCTAACTTCATTTTTAAAACCTTTGAACTCATATGCGATACTTCTTGAAGTAACCTTAGTTCATTATTACTTGTGGGGAATTAGCCTTAACCGACATAGAGACCATGTGAGCTATAACATGATCCCTCGATGTCTCCCACACTGAAAAAGGTTGTTCTACTTGCGGAGGTAGAACCATGAACTTCTAGATTATGTGGATCCACTAGCTAATCAACCTATGGGGGCACATAGTTAAGGGATAAAGAGATTGCTACTGGAAACCCGACCTCTACTAACGGGGGAGCTTCCATCTCATGAGATTGCTTTTAGAAATCTGGCCTCTACTAACGAGAGAGCTTCCATCCTATCATCAATATCCACTCAGTGCTAAGCATAAATTCCACGAAATAGTCATTTTTTACTTAACTTCATTATTTATGGAAAGGTGCCCTTGGACAACCAAACGAAGCTAGTTCATTAGGTTAGCTCTTACTCTTTGATTCAATTAGGTAAGAAAGCCTTTCAACCTAAGAATTCTTTCTATGTGAGAAAATCTTTCACATCATGCTTTTATGTGTTCATGAGAATATCCTTTCACAACACAACATCATTATTGGTACTTTACTCTCAAAGCACCTTTAAAACATTTGCATGTATTTCATAAAAACAATGCATAAGTCCATAATTTAGCTCTTGAGGTTCAAAACCCACTTTCAATCATAAATGCTTAGAAAACATTGGTGTAGAAGAGATATTTCATTTTTCATCACACAACAATGCTAAGTAAGGTTAGGAGGACCAATAATTTCCTGTAGATTTCAAGAGCAGAGGCCATATTTATAACATCCTATATATTTTAAGGTGACTAATTCACAAAACTAAAGATGCATGCATCAAAAATTATGTTTTCTTGCCTTACGTTGTTCATTGATGAATTGTTGAGATAATAAGGTTTTAAATGGATGATCATATTAAATATTAATTATAGTACGTCACTATAAAGGTTATAGCGGAGTTAGAGACACAAGTAAGCCTTGGAACAATAGTACAAGTTGAAGGTCTCATTACGACGAATTATTTCATATAATCTTGTATATTGTTTGACTTGTACAGGCATATCTCTGAATATATAAAGATTTAAAGACCGTATTATATATTAAACTAAAGATATTTGAGTCTAGTTTCCAATGAACAAAACCTCTAATTAATACGACTTTGGAGGAAAAAGATATGTGTATTTTACTTTGGACTACGCAGAGTCCAAAATTGGCCATGATGGGCACGTGAGAACAACTTGTTAAATCGGTCTAAATGTATTTAATAGTAATTCTGCAATTTAAATTCATTAGATAGATCCTAAGTCATTTTAGAAGCTTATATTTTCTGGTTCTTCAACCCCCTCCTCTCCTAAGGCCTTAGTTGAGAAATCAACTAAAAATCAAGTGTTGTTCTTCAACCATGCCAAGAATTCACTCATGTCCCTCTTTAGATTGAAGATAAAACCTTCCCCTTAGTTAATACTAGCTTAAGGATTTGTATTTTTTCAATTAAGGTATGACCATGTTCCCTCATCTCATATATGTGATGTTCTCAATATTCTAGCTATATTCTACGGATATGACCCACAAGACGGTGATAGGGAGCCATGAGCTCAAGTTTCTCACATTGTGATTGATGTATTTGGTGAGGAGGAAGTGTATGGAGTCATATGGTAGTTGTTGGTTAACATGTTGGAGTCATATAAGCATACTATGTTGCTATTAGTGATATTAAGGATTGAATACTAAGAACATGAATTGATTTGAATGTATCTTAATGTCACGCCTCAATTTCCATTAAGACCGACAGGTACCCGATGCCCTAAAGGCCCGAGAGAACCCACATATAACTTATTCTTACTATGCATATATAACTATGACAATTTAGAGTTGTGACAAGTTCATCTAGGATGTAGTGATAAGAACCAACATAGGTAAACCCAAAACTTATAGACAAGACACAAGTGAACTATATACATTAGTCTACAAAGCCTCTAAAACATAAAAAACCTTAGCTTAGGATGGGACAAGGCCCCGCATTACCCTTAACTTAGATACAATAATAAAATACGTGCCAAAGACTGGTATTCCCTAAATTAACCTGGAGCTTCGCCAATAGTAGCGGAGTACCTATGCTCCTACTAAAGAGGTCTACTAGCATGAGTACCTGTGCCTGCAGCGTGAAATGAAGCATCCCTATAAGGGACGTTAGTACAAATAATGTACTGAATATGTAAGGCAATAGCATATGTAAAACAAAGGTTTAAATGAAATTAAGTACCAATATATAAGTGCATAGATCAAAATAGAAGACCACGTTTGTTTACTCTAGTGGGATCATGTATGTTATATTCTTTTGTTTACTTTTTTGTGCGATATTATCTTTGTAAGGCTTGTAATACAAATGACTGATCCATGCTAGACATTTTAACCCATGGGATGCTATAGCCTTATAATTACACAAATTGGGATCGGCCCATGCTAGGCTTTCCCCCCTGAACTACCACCCTTCTACAACAATTGGGATCGACCCATGCTGGGCATTTACCCCTGGGATGCCACCCATTATTATATAGATTGTGTAACACCTCAGAATCTAGTAGACTAAAGAAGGGATAAGTGTGAGGGCTAGAGCCAAGGAAGAGGGAAAAAGCCAAGAAAGTGGGCTAGGGCAGCCTACTCTTCCATAGAAACTGACCCACCTTCCACGACCACAACCATGACTCATGGTGAGGACCACGACTCGTGGTGTGACTTGTGGCAGGATAGGCAGTGGCTAGGTGAAAACTGCCCAAAATAGACTTCTCCACACGAGACACTTCATTGCTCGTGATGGCCACCAAGGGTCGTGGAAACGCTCGTTGTGGTGTGTTGGTTTTTGGAGAATTGAGAGGGTGCCACCATAGCTACTGGTCCAATAATTCAGAACGGAAAGATGCTGAAGGAAAAAGCTACAAGGCGAGGTACCAGACCAAATGGCAAATCGCCGAGTAGTTCGGCGATCCCGACTAACTATGCCTAGTGGATCCTTCACAGCACACTTTTTGACAGCTATAAATACCCACTTAAATTTGTAGCTTAGTATCAACCAAGCTATTAGAGAAATAAGTTTTAGAATAGAACAATTTTTACATTTTTGGAGACATTGTTCTTGAGCCTTGAAGATTCAAAGGGTTTCAATTCCAAGAAATTGGAAGTGGGTCTTCAAGAATCTTCATCCTTGACGTGTTTAAAGACTTTTTTTATCGTACCCATTTGATGGTAACACCTTTTGGTATCTAGTTTTATCTCTTTTTCATGTCTAGCTAAAACCCTAATTCTTGGGGTGTGATTTTGTGAATATGGGTTAGATTATCTGTTGGGTCTTACTTGTTGATGGTTTATTTGTTGTTTAAATGTGATTTCGTTTAGTAGTTGTGTATGAACTTAATGGAGTTGTAGTTGAAAATACAGTTTCATCTTAGTGTTTTTGGCTTGCTCGAGAGAGAGGTCGTAAAACTAAGACTACTAAATTGATAGCCGGTGGTATTGGGTCAACATGGGTTCAACTCGAGAGAGTGAATCCTAGTCCTTCTCCCACACATTCAGCTCGAGAGAGTGAATGGGATAAGGCGGAGGCTATGCTTAAAGCGGCAACTCGGTGTTCGACAGAAACCGAGTCGATTCGGGGTAAGTTGCTCGAGAGAGAATTTACCCCCACTATAGTCTAGCCTAGTCACAAATACTCAATAATTTACTATCAAAAGCATGTACCCGACAATTTAGTTCATCCTGTATTCCTATCACATCCCAAGAATCCCGTTTCTCTATCTCGTTTTCTTATCTTTTTACTATTTTTAGTTGTTACTTGACTAGAAACCCCCATTGATAATTGACGCTTGCGTCATCCATTTTAGATTAAGTATGTTTATACTCGAACATGTTTTTACGCTACGGTTAACTTTAGCATTTTTTGCACTTAACCATTAATTTTCATGAACAACTCCATTGGGACTTGACCCCAACCCATTCGGTTGGGTTATATTACTATTGTACGATTGTAGACACTTGAATTGGAAGTTGTGTCTTGATTACGCAAATATCAAAATGTCAAGTCATTATTCCCAAAACCCAAAAGAAATCCCAAAGTCTTTCTCTCAAATATTTCTCTCTCTAGAACTTGAAAAAGAAGAAAAAGTTGGAGCTAGGATCAAGGTCAAGTCTCCATTCCTTAAGCATTTGTGGGATTTGTAATCAAGGTATTATGGCTTTTCATCCATGGATTCATTCCATCCATGGAGTTCCAAAGTTTTCCCCAATTGAGAAGATTAAATCCCCAATTTGAGTTAGGGTTTCTTCCAATGTTGTGGGTATTGGTGAATGTTGATTCAATTGAGTGGATTATGATTGTTTATGATTGAATTGATAGGATTACATTCTTTTAGGAGGAATATACATGTACCCATGCCCAACCCATGTCTAGAATGATGAAATTAATGTAAATGGTTTTATACCATGAAATGATAATTTGTGGATTTAGATGTATTCAATCTAGGAATGATGAGATAGATTAGAATTAAAGCCTATATGATGAATCATGATTACATTTCTTTGAGATTGAAGCTTATGATATGAATATGATGTTGAATTGCTTGAGATTGAGCATATAGAATGATAATGAGATATAGTGCTTTGAGAGTAAACCTTATGTTGTCAATTGTTGACTATTGTTGTGATTGATTGTGTAAGGGATAGTTCCCACATGAATTGCTTATGTTATAAATGTGAAACGCTTTCTCACATTGAATGATTCTAGGTTGAAAGGATTGCTCACTTAAAATGAATCTAATACTAATGACAATGAAATTGATGAGGCTAGAGGCGATTACCCATGACCTACAAATGAGATGGATATGAGGCGGTTACCCGTATTCCATCAAGTAGAATAAAGAGACGATAGCCCTTATTCCTTAAAGTTAAACAAGTGGTGAATCCCCATGTTCTTTTGATCTGATTGGACAAGAGGCGAATACCCATGATCCTTATCGAATGACAAGAGGCAAATACCCATGGCACATATTGTTGGACAAGAGGCGAATACCAATGATCCATATGTTAAGTTGGACAAGAGGCGAGTACCCATGATCCATATGTAAGTTGGTCTAGAGGCGAGTAAACATAATCCATATTAGGACTAGAGGCGACTACCCATATTCCTTTGTAGTAAGGCAAAGAGGCAATTCCCCATGTCTATATAAGATAAGTTAGATTACGATCTGATGTATGATGAGTTTGGATTGTTGCCTGAGTTGCCTTCCATGATATGCTTGACTAGAGGTGGATGACCCAAGTCTTGACTAAGGATAAGTTGAGGTTACTTCAAGAAGTATTCCTCCTATGTTATGACGATTTATGTGCATTGATTATTCTTATGACTTATGTTCTTATATCTTATGCTCATGCTGATGTTTATGTTGGATATCATATTTAGTACATGTATGTACTAACACATACTGTTGCCTACATTTCTTATCCAAATGTAGAGTCCGGCGGTATCGACTCTCATCCCCGTGGCTAGGATCTTTGTAGAGCAAGACTTGAAGATTGGTGATTCCTTAGTGTATTCGAGGATATGACCACCATTTCTCTTATGTTCTTTCATTTTATTTTTTGAACACTATTGTATGGGTTGTATCCCAAGATATTCATGTTTTAGATGGTTTGAGACAAAGTGTAATAGACTTCTGCTTTTGATATAAAACTTTGATGTTGGTTGAAAAATGTTTTAAATTTCTGCTCATTTCTATTATCTTATGTTGTGAAAGCTAAATGGCTTATATTAGGCCTCTTGGGGTCTTGTATGCCATGTTACGTCTAGGGGTATCCCTGGGATGTGACAAACTTGGTAATCAGAGCACAATCTTTAGAATGGTTCTAGGATGTCTGAAAACCACGTCTAGTAGAGTCTTGTTCATAAGTGTGAAGCGTGCCACATCTTATGAATGAGAAGCTATTAGATACTTAGGAAAGTTCACTTTTTTTATTTATTAAGTCGTGACATAAAGTTTAAGTCTATAAGGTCTTTCTGCTAATCCTTAACCGATTAATACTAGAAGGGCTTTTGCAAGAAGGACCGAGGGAGAAGAGATTAACCAAAGAGCTCCTCTCAAGCTCCTCAAGCTCTGGTTGACCCTTTGGCCGTCCAAGTGACCAATACAGAGTTTAGAACAACTTTCAAGTGTTGGCTCAAGCCATGACAACCTAAGTCAATAGGGAGGTTTTGAACCCCGTGAACCCAACTGTGGGTACGGTGGCATCAAGAGTGAGGGACTTCACAAGGATGAATCCTACAGAATTTCATGGTTCTAGAGTTAAGGAAGATCCTCAAGAGTTCATTGATGAGGTCTATAAGGTGTTAGATATCATGGGAGTGACTCTGGTAGAGAAGGTGGAATTGACCGCTTATCAACTTAAGGCAGTTGCTCAAATTTGGTTCAACCAATGGAAAGAGGCAAGACCGGTAGATGCGGGTCCCTTGGAATGGGAGATGTTTAAGTCTGATTTTCTTGATAGGTTCGTTCCCTTGAGATGAGGGAGGCTAAAGTTCTTGAGTTAATTAATCTTCTACAAGGAAATATGAATGTGAAGGAATATGCGTTGAGATTCACTCAATTGTCTAAGTATGCTCCCTCTACAGTTGCCGACTCTAGGGTAAGGATGAGTAAGTTCATTTTGAGTGTGCCCGAATTGGTTGTAAAAGAGTGTTGTACGGCTATGCTTGTCCATGACATGAATATTTCTCGTCTAATGGTCCATTCCCAACAAATTGAAGAGGAAAATCTCAAAGAAAAGTCTAGGGAAACAAAGAGGGCAAGAACGGATGATGGCAAATATTCATACTCTAGGTCCAGTGGACGTGGTCGTTCAAGGTTTTGACAAAGGTTTGCCGAGAAAGTTCTTCTAAGGCTCCTCCAAGGTCCAACAATGAAAGGGTGTCTAACCCTAGGCCTCAAGGAGGTGGTAATGGGCCTTCTATGCCTAATTGTACTAAGTGTGGAAGAAAACATAAGGGCAAATGTCTAGCAGGTTCCAATGCTTGCTTTGGTTGTGGTAAGGCGGATCACAAGATAAGGGATTATCCTTCAGTCACTAAGAATGAGGGAGATAATTGTCGTAGAGCTCAACCCTATCCTTCATCTGGTCCAAGTTGTTGGGTGCTAGTGCTCCTAAGAAAAATAGGTTTTATGCTCTTCACACTCGAGGTGAACAACAAGATTCTCCTGATGTGGTTACCCGTACGTTGAAACTTTTCCAACTAGACGTATATGATTTACTTGATCCTGGTGCTACTTTGTCTTTTGTGACGCCATATGTGGCTATGAACTTTCATGTGCTTCCTGAAGTGTTAATAGAACCTTTTTCTGTCTCTACTCCTATTGGTGATTCTGTGTTGGCTGAAAGGGTATATAGAAAATGTTCTGTCTCCTTATCCCATATAGTTACTCTTGTTGACTTGATAATGCTTGATATGCTAGATTTTGATGTCATCCTTGAGATGGATTGGTTGGACTCTTGTTATGCTTCTATTGATTGTAGAACTCGGGTAGTCAAGTTTCAGTTCCCGAATGAGCCTGTCCTAGAGTGGAAGGGGGGAAATTCTATGCCGAAAGGTCGGATCATTTCTTATCTTAAAGCTAGAAGAATGATTTCTAAGGGTTGCTTGTACCATTTAGTTAGGGTGAGGGATATGGATTCTGAAACCCCTAGTCTTGAGTCGGTCCCCATTGTTAATGAGTATCCATAAGTGTTTCTCAATTAATTACCTGGTATTCCTCCTGAAAGGGAAGTAGATTTTGGTATTAATCTTCTCCCAAATACTGTAACACCCCAGAAACTAGTAGACCAAACTAGAGCCACAAGCTAGGGTTCCAAGGTTTGATGTATGTGAAACAGAGTCGTAGATGAGACTTTACCTACTTAGAATGAGCGGTTTAGTGGTTGAACGTCAAGGTACGTGTTAGAAATCGTAATATAAAAGACCATTTAGAGTTTGGTTGAGCATGGGAAGGGCAAGTACCAATGCAAAAGAGCAAGCCTAAGCCAAGGGGCCAAGGTTGCCCAACCTTGGCAAGCTACTGCCTAAGGGTTCACGACCACCTTCACGACCAGTGGTCTTGACCACAGTCCGTGAAGGGGTCCGTGAAGACCCCTTAGTCTCATGGGAGGCAAGGTCTTGAGGCCAAGCTACTGCACCAAGTCCACGAGCCACTTCACGATCCGTGGTCTTGACCACGATCAGTCAAAGTGGTCGTGAAACTGCCTTAGAGTTTTAGGGGATTGGCAATTGAGGGGAGCCACTGGTCAAGGGACCATGGGAACCACCACAGGCCGTGGTGCCCTTGACGAACCGTCAAAGTGGCCATGGTGCTTGGACGGGACTGCCTAGTTTTAGGGGTTTTTAAGTAAATTCCTATTCGACTAGTATTAAGTGGGGGTCATTTTGTATGGGTTTTATACACCTATATATATATATATATATATATATATATATATATATACTTTTAACTCATTAGACCCCAATTTTAAGTCACTTTATATTAGACACAAATCGAAACCTCCAATCACTCCTCTCTGTAATATTTTTCTCTCTAAGAAAAACCTCCATTGAAGAAGAATCTAGGGCTTGAAGATAAGGTCAAGAACAAAGGCTCCATTGCTAAAGTCTTCTTCCAGGGATCTAGTTAAGGTATGTTTATATTTTCATCTATGGGTTCTTCCACCAATAAAGTCCCCTAGAATATCCCCTAATTTGTGAAGAAGAACCCCAATCAAGCTAGGGTTGCTTCCAATGTATGGGTTTTAGGTGGGTATGATTCCAATAGGTTGGATAATACTCATATATGGTTATTTTAGTGTTGGTTCATGACATTATGAAGAATTTATGTGAATTCCTTGGTTAACCCTAAATTTCAAAGTATGTGGGTTTATGTATTTTGATGAGGAATTGATAGTTCTTGATAGATTTTCTAGAATTGTCACCATGAATAGAACTTATCCAAGAATGGGAATATGAAATTATTAATTGAACTAGACTTATTCATGTATGCTAGAACATGAAT
This sequence comes from Solanum tarapatanum, assembly GCA_029582485.1. Taxonomy (NCBI): domain Eukaryota; kingdom Viridiplantae; phylum Streptophyta; class Magnoliopsida; order Solanales; family Solanaceae; genus Solanum; species Solanum tarapatanum. The sequence goes on along the minus strand of JAJOOB010004758.1, from coordinate 64,969 downwards.
AGAAATGATTGAAATTGTGACTTTATAATTGAATTATGTAGCTTGGGATGGTAGATCTCATGGTAGCTTGGGATTCAGGAATTATGCTCTCCTAAGGTTAGCTTGAACTTGCATTGGTATGATGATTTTCATGGTAGCTTGCATTAGTATAGGAATGGTAGCCTAGGATTGAGGATCTACACTCTCCTAAGGGTAGCTTGAACTAGCATTGTTAGAATGCCTTCATGGTAGCTTGACTTGGTTAGTCTAAGAGCATTTCATGGTAGCTTAGGATTGAGACACCATACTCTCCTAAGGTTAGCTTAGGGTTAAGGATTCATACTCCCCTAAGGGTAGCTTGCGTCATATTAAATGTTTGGATGATAGCTAGGTTTGAATACTTGTATCCTTCCTTGGATAACTTGAATGTCATGATAGGGTGTTTTCCATGGTAGTTAGGTCTAGCATAGTAGTATGCTATTCTTTGATAGTCTAGAATGATAAATAGTAAGCATTAAGTAAGGTAGCCTAAAGGAGTACTTCGTATGAGTGGTAGTATGGGATGCCATTTATACATGGCACAAGTATGACTTGAAGCTACTTATGAAGTGTCATCTTATGTGATGTATGCTTAGCTTAGATTGTTGCTATAGTTGCCTTCCATGATATGATTGACTTAAGTTGATAGCTCCTTGTCAATATGAAGTAGGTCTATGGTGACACCTGGAGATGGTAGATATGAACATAGTGACTTCAAGGATGTGTTTAGTGTATGTGGTATTATGGGATGCCACACATGCATTGCACAAGTGTGCCTTGAGGTTATTTAGGAGTATAGTGCTATTATGACCTGAAAACCTAAGTCTTGACTATGAAGGTGAACTATGCCCAAGAATGACCAAAGAGAGGTACTTAGCTTGGATAGTATTATGGGATGCTATCTTTGCCTTGCATAAGTATGGTTGGAGGTGGCTTGTGAAGTAGTTCTCTTGTAATATGAAATACAAATGGTTGAAGGATGTAATTATGAAAGTTTAAGTTAAGGCTATGCTATAAATATGATTTAGCCCTTATGCTCATTTACTATGTCTTTTGTTGACTTGTAATGATATAATGCCATGTTGGAGTGTATGCTATGAATATGTTATTATCTATTATGTTGACTAACCATTTTGAGTTGCTATTATGATGTTGTGCTAACTTTCATAATTAGTACATTTTGTACTAACGCATATTGGCTACATTCTAATCAAATGTAGGGTGTTGGAGATTGAGTTGCTTTGGAGGCTAGGTTTCTAAGTGGAATGAAGAGTTGAAGAATTGGTGAGTCCTCATAGCTTCGAGGACAAATCCCCTTATGTTTCCTTTATGTCTTTTCCTTATGTTTTGGAAATTTATGTGGGCTGCGTCCCAAGTCTTTTATTCAAGTGTTGTAATAGATGGTTTGAGACAAAGAGTTAGTAAAGACTTCCGTTTGCTTATGAAAATATTTTCAATTGATTAGTTCTAAAGAAAGTTTTAAATTTTCCCGTAAGTTTCTACTATATTATGTTATGATTATGCTAAGGGTTTTTATGAGACCCCTTTGGGGTCAAGTACACCATGTTTCGTCTAGGGGGTACCCCTGGGTCGTGACAAACTTGGTTATTAGAGCAAAAGGTTTAGAATGGTTCTAGGATTGTCTCAAATCACATCTAGTAGAGTCTTGTTCATAAATGTGAAGCGCCCCATATTTTATGAATGGGAGGCTATTGAATGCTTAAGAAAAGTCTCACTTCTTCATTCTCTTAGTCGTGCCATAGAAATTTTGCTCTAGTAGGTCCTTCTTCTAATGTTTGCCTATGATTTTTCAGGTTATGGCAAATACTAGGGCTAATACTAGGAGAGTTGAGAAAGGTGATGGGGAGCAAGAGGTTCGTCTTCAAGTTCGAAACCAAGTCCCTCCACAAGATCCTCCTCAAGTTCCAAATGACCTTCCAATTGGGAATGCCACTCTTGCGGAATTTAGGGCTTCTATGCAGTTATTGGCTCAAGCCTTGATGGTGCAAGCCAATAGAGAGGTGGTGGCTCCAGCAAACCCAATAAGGGGGATGACTTCTTCTAGGGTGAGAAAGCTTTTGAGGATGAACCCTCCGGAGTTCTATGGCTCCAAAGTGGAGGAAGATCCTCAAGGTTTTGTAGATGAGGTGTATAAGGTGCTTGCTATCATGGGCTTGACTTCGGTAGAGAAAGTGGATCTATCCGCTTACCAATTGAGGGATGTAGCAAAAATTTGGCAGGAGCAATGGAAATATAGTAGACCTATAGGAGAGGGCCCAATAGAGTGGGAAGAGTTCAAAAGGGAATTCCTTGATAGGTTCTTTCCCCTAGAGTTGAGGGAGCTAAAAATGCAAGAAATTATAATCTTAAGCAAGGGGGTATGAGTGTGAAGGAGTATTCCCTTAAGTTCACCCAACTATCCAAATATGCTTCAACCATAGCGAGGGATTCAAGGGCCAAGATGAATAAGTTTGTGATAAGAGTGTTCGAATTAGTGGTCAATGAATGCCGTTCGGTAATGCTTATCCCTAGTATGAATATTTCCTATCTCATGGTGCATGCTCAACAAATTGAGGAGCAAAAGCTTAAGAAAGTGAATAGGGAGGTGAAAAGAGCTAGAACCAAGGATGGGAACTTTTCAAATGATGGGTCCAATGGACATGGTCGTTCTAGGAATCGACAAAGAATTTCCAGGAAAGGATTTTCTAGTGCTCCTAGGCATAAAGATGAGAGGGTGTCCACCCCTAGGCTACAAGGGATAAGTAATGAATCCCTATGGCCCTCTTGTGCTAGGTGTGGTAAGAGGCATGAGGGTGGGTGTTTGGCCGGTAGGGAGGGTTGCTTTAGTTGTGGTGAGAGTGGCCACATGATGAAAGATTGCCGTAAGGCTAAGGTTACAAGAAGAGAAGGTAAGCAAGTTGCCTTTAGTAGTGGGGATGTTGAGCCTCAAAATAATAATAGGTTTTATGCTCTCCAATCTAGAGAAGATCAAGAGTGATCTCCTCATGTCCTTTCCGGTATGTGTTTTATGCTTTAGTAATTTTTCTGGATTCCTTTTCTTTTGTGACTTGTTATGTTGGACTTGATGTTGTCCTTGCCTTGAATGATGTTTAGAAAAGCATGTGTAGGCTTGCTCCCAAGGGGGAGATAGTGTGCCTACCTAATAAGGTTATTATGTGATTATGTGTTGCTATGATTTCCTTATATGCATGTTCATGAAAGTGCCTAGGTTTTGTAAGAAATGACTTACATGCATTGTTTTGCCTCAAGTTGTAGCATCTTTGAGTCAATGTGCATTTCAAGCTCCATGAATGTATGTTGAGCATGTTGTGGCTAGGAGATGTTAGTTCCTCCTTGAAAATGAGTAGATATATAATTTCATGCATTTTGGGTTGGTAGATGTAGTTCCTACTTCCTTGTGTTGCATTGAGTATGTTTAGCTTGGAATTGAAATTTCCTTGTTTGATTGTGTGCATCTAGATGTAGTGCATGCATGATGGGTTGCTAGTCTAGAATCGTTTCATTTAAGAAGTGTTTAGCAAGGTCATTCGAGGACGAATGTTCCTAAGGTGGAGATATTGTAACACCCCAGAAACTTGTAGACCAAACTAGAGCCACAAGCTAGGGTTCTAAGGTTTGATGTATTGGAAATAGAGTCATAGATGAGACTTTACGTGCTTAGAATGAAGGGTTTAGTGGTTGAATATCAAGGTACGTGTTAGAACTCGTAATGTAGAAGACCATTTAGAGTTTAGTTGAGCATGGGAAGGGCAAGTACCAATGCAAAAGGGCAAGCCTAAGCCAAGGGGCCAAGGCTGCTCAACCTTGGCAAGCTACTGCCTAAGGGTTCACGACCACCTTCACGACTAGTGGTCTTGACCACGATCCGTGAAGACCCCTTAGTTTCACGGGAAGCAAGGCCTTGAGGCCAAGCTACTGCCCCAAGTCCACGAGCCACTTCACTATTCATGGTCTTGACCACGAAGTGGTCGTGAAGATGCCTTAGAGTTTTAGGGGATTGGAAAGTGAGGGGATCCACTGGTCAAGGGACCATGGGAACCACCATGGGCCGTGGTGCCCTTGACGAGCCGTCAAAGTGGCCATGGTGCCTGGACGGGACTGCCTTGTATAGGGGTTTTTAAGTAAATTCCTATTCGACTAGTATTAAGTGGGGGTCATTTTGTATGGTTTTTATACACTTATATATATACTTTTAAATCATTAGCCCCCAAGTTTAATTCAATTTACATTAGACACAAATCAAAACCCCAAATCACTCCACTCTCAAATATTTCTCTCCCTAAGAAAAACCTCCATTGAAGAAGAAGATAGGGCTTGAAGATAAGGTCAAGAACAAAGGCTCCATTACTAAAGGCTTGTGCTAGGGATTTGATTAAGGTATGTTTAGCTTTTCATAAATGGGTTCTTCCAGCCATAGAGTCCCCTAGAATTTCCCCTAATTTGTGAAGAAGAACCCCAATCAAGCTAGGGTTGCTTCCAATGTATGGGTTTTAGGTGGGTATGATTCCAATAGATTGGATAATAATCATATATGGTTATTTTAGTCTCAGTTCATGACATTATGAAGAATTTATGTGAATTCCTTGGTTAACCCTAAATTTCAAAGTATGTGGGTTTATGTATTTTGATGAGGAATTGATGGGTCTTGATAGAATTTCTAGAATTGTCACCATGAATAGAACTTATCCAAGAATGGAATATTAAATTATGAATTGAACTAGACTTATTCATGCACGCTAGAACATGAATATAAATGATTTAAATTTGGACTTTATAGTTGAATTAAGTAGATTGGGATGGTAGATCTCATGGTAGCTTGGGATTCAGTAATTATGCTCTCCTAAGGTTAGCTTGAACTAGCATTGGTAGGATGCTTTTCATGGTAGCTTGCATTAGTATAGAAATGGTAGCCTAGGATTGAGGATCTACACTCTCCTAAGGGTAGCTTGACTAGCATTGTTAGAATGCCTTCATGGTAGCTTGACTTGGTTAGGCCAAGACCATTTCATGGTAGCTTAGGATTGAGACACCATACTCTCCTAAGGAAAGCTTAGGGTTGAGGATTCATACTCCCCTAAGGGTAGCTTGCGTCATATTAAATGTTTGGATAATATCTAGGTTTGAATACTTGTATCCTTCCTCGGATAACTTGAATGGCATGATAGGGTGTTTTCCATGGTAGTTAGGTCTAGCATAGTAGTAGGCTATTCTTTGATAGTCTAGAATGATAAATAGTAAGCATTGAGTAAGGTAGCCTAAATGAGTACTTAGTATGAGTGGTAGTATGGGATGCCATTCATACATGGCACAAGTATGACTTGAAGCTACTTATGAAGTGTCCTCTTATGTGATGTATGCTTAGCTTGGATTGTTGCTATAGTTGCCTTCCATGATATGATTGACTTAAGTTTATAGCTCCTTGTCAATATTAAGTAGGTCTATAGTGACACCTAGACATGGTAGATATGAACATGGTGACTTCAAGGATATGATTAGTGTGTGGTATTATGGGATGCCACACATGCATTGCACAAGTGTGCCTTGAGGTTACTTAGAAGTATAGTGCTCTTATGACATGAAAACCTAGGTTTTGACTATGAAGGTGAACTATGCCCAAATATCACCAAAGAGAGGTAATTAACTTGGATAGTATTATGTGATGCTATCTTTGCCTTGCCCAAGTATAGTTGGAGGTGGCTTGTGAAGTAGTTCTCTTGTAATATGAAAGACAAATGGTTGAAGGATGTAATTATGAAATTTTAAGTTAACGCCATGGTATAAATATGATTTAGCTCCTATGCTCATTTACTATGTCTTATGTTGACTTTTGATGATATGATGCCATGTTGGAGTTTATGCTATGAATATGTTATTATCTCTTATGCTTGTCTTACATTAACTAACAATTTTGAGATGCTATTATGATGTTGTTCTAGCTTTCATACTTGGTACATTTTGCACTAACACATATTGCCTACATTCTAATCAAATGTAAGGTGTTGTAGATTGAGTTGCTTTGGAGGCTAGGTTTCTAAGTGGAAAGAAGAGTTGAAGAATTGGTGAGTCCTCATAACTTCGAGGACAAACCCCCTTATGTTTCCTTTATGTCCTTTTCTTATGTTTTAGACATTTATGTGGTCTACGTCCGAAGTCTTTTATTCAAGAGTTGTAATAGATGGTTTAAAACAAAGAGTTAGTAAAGACTTCCATTTGCTTATGAAAATGTTTTCAATTGATTGGTTCTAAAGAATGTTTTAAATTTTCCCATACTTTTCTAGTATCTTATGTTATGATTATGCTAAGGGTTTGTATGAGACCCCTTCGGGGTCAAGCACGCTATGTTACATCTAGGGGGTACCCCTGGGTCATGACAAATACATAACCTATTTCTATTCCTCCTTATAGAATGGCTCCGATAGAACTTAAGGAGTTGAAGGATCAATTGGAGGATTTGTTGGATAAGGGTTTCATCCGACCGAGTATATATCCATGGGGTGATCCAGTTTTGTTTGTTAAGAAAAAAGATGGTTCACTCCGAATGTGTATTGACTATCGACAATTGAATAAGTTGACTATTAAGAATCAATATCCTTTTCCAAGGATAGATGATTTGTTTGACCAACTCTAAGGTGCAAGTTACTTTTCTAAGATCGACCTTAGATCAGGTTATCACCAATTGAGGGTGAAGAATGACGATATTCCGAAAATGACTTTTAGAACCCGGTATGGTCATTATGATTTTTTTGTAATGTCGTTTGGCTTGACTAATGGTCCGACAACATTCATGGATTTGATGAATAGGGTGTTTAGACAATAGCTTGATATGTTGGTAATTGTGTTCATTGATAATATTTTGATCTACTCAAGGAGTGAAGATGACCACATCAATCATTTGAGAATTGTGTTGCAAGTCCTTAAGGAACAACAACTCTTTGCAAAGTTTAGCAAGTGTGAGCTTTGGCTAATGTCTGTGGCTTTCCTTAGTTATATTCTATCAAATAAGGGTATTGAGGTAGATCCTAAGAAAATGGATGCAGTCAAGAGTTGTCCTAGACCTCCATCACCTTCGGACATTAGAATTTTCTTGGGTTTGGCCGGTTATTACTGAAGATTTGTTGAGGGGTTTTCTTATAATGCCTCTTCGTTGATGGCTTTGACTCAAAAAAAGGCTAAGTTTGTATGATCCATATTATGTGAGAAAAGTTTCCAAGAGTTGAAACATAGACTTACTTCAGCTCCAGTTTTGACTTTACTTGAAGGGATGGATGGGTTTATGGTGTATTATGATGCCTCGGGAATTGGGTTAGGATGTGTGCTTATGCAAAATAGAAAGGTTATTGCCTATTGTTCAAGGCAACTTAAGGTTCATGAGAAGAATTATCCGACCCACGATCTCAAATTAGCGGTGGTGGTTTTTGCCTTAAAAATATGGAGAAACTATTTGTATGGTGCCCATGTAGATGTGTTCACCGATCACAAGAGATTGCAATATGTGTTTAATCAGAAAGATCTGAATCTTCGCCAAAGAAGGTGGCTTGAGTTATTGAAAGATTATGATATGAGTGTTGTCTATCACCCCAGTAAGGCAAATGTAGTAGCAGATGCTCTTAGTAGGTTGTCTATGGGTAGTGTTGCTCACATTGATGACGATAAGAAAGAACTAGTACGAGATACACATAGATTGGCCTGTTTGGGTGTGCTACTAGTGGAATCAACCAAGGGTGGTGTTATGGTTCATAATGGTTCTAATCATTTTTGTGAGTGGTGTGAAAGCTAAGCAATGTATTGATCCGACTTTGGTAAAGTTGAAAGAAGTGGTGCTTAAGAAGTCCGTTGAGGCTTTCTCCCAAGGGAGAGATGGGGTACTTAGATACCAAGGTCGATTATGTTTTCCAAATGTTGATGACTTAAGGGAACAAATCTTAATAGGAGCCCATAGTTCTTGGTATTCCATTCACCCGGGAGCCACCAAGTTGTACTGTGACTTGCGGGAGGTCTATTGGTGGAATGGGATAAAGATGGATATTACGGGATTTGGGGCTAAGTGTCTAAATTGCCAATAAGTGAAAGTTGATCATCATAAACCGAGAGGTTTATCCCAAGATATTAGCATTCCTAGTTGGAAGTGGGAAGACTTGAATATGGACTTTATAGTAGGGTTGCCACGTACTCGGTGACAATATGATTCGATTTGGGTCATAGTAGACCGAATGAAGAAATCGTCCCATTTCATTCTCGTCAAAGATTCTTATACGACGGAGGACTATGCTAAGTTATATTTGAGGGAAATGGTAAGGTTGCATGGTGTGCCCTTGTCCATTATCTCCGTTAGAGGTACTCAGTTTACTTCTTAGTTTTGGATGTCATTCTAAAAGGGCCTTGGCACTAAAGTGAAGCTTAGCACAACTTTTTACCCACAAACTGATGGGCAAGCGGAGCGAACGATCGAAACTTTAGAGAATATATTGAGAGCATGTGTCATCGATTTCAAGGGAAAATGGGGTGATCACTTTCCACTGATAGAGTTCGCTTATAATAATAGCTACCATTCTAGTATTGGTATGACCACATTTGAAGCTCTTTACATTAGGAGGTGTAGATCTCCTATAGGGTGGTTTGAAGTGGGTGAATTTGCCTTGATATTGCCCGAATTAGTTCATGAGACTGTGGAGAAGGTCCATCTTATTAGAGAGAGGTTGAGAACAACCCAAAGCCGACAAAAGTGATATGCCAATGTTAGAAAAAGAGACCTTGAGTTTGAGGTTAGTTATTGGGTCTATTTGAAAATCTCACCCATGAAGGGTATGATAAGATTTGGGAAGAAAGGGAAACTTAGTCCCCGATACATAGGGCCATATCAAACTTTTAGACGTGTTGGTAAGGTTGCTTATGAACTTGATTTACTGAATGATTTTGCAACGGTGCATCCGATGTTCCATATCTCTATGCTTAAGAAGTGTGTTGGAGATTCGACATCCATAGTTATCATAGAAGGCTTGAGGTTGATGAATGTCTCTCTGATGAAGAGGTACCGGTTGAGATCCTAGACAGGCAAGTTAATAAGTTGAGAAACAAGGAAGTTGCTTCCGTGAAGGTATTATGGAGGAATCACTTAGTTGAGGGTGCTACTTGGGAGGCCGAGGGTGGTATGAAGTCCCGATATCCCCATATTTTCCGTCCTACCCTAGCTTGAGGTAATGAATCTCCTCATGATTTACTCCTTGTTTGAAGTCATGTATGTTTACATGTTCCCATGATTTCCTTATGTTATGCATGTTCATGAAAAACTTGTGTTTTGAAAGAAAATGAGTTTATATGATTGATTTTCCTCATGTTGTAGTGCATTGAGTATGAGTTTCCTATATACTCCATGAGATGAAATGATGAACATTATTTTAGCTATGTTTTTTGAGAACGAATTACATACGAGCTCCATTAGATTGTGGTGAGCATGTTTTCTTAGCTTGGAGAAGGTAGTTCCTCCTTGAACATGAGAAAATGATAAAATTTCATGCATAATGGGTTGTTAGATGTAGTTCCTACTTCCTTGTGATGCATTGGGCATGTTTAGCTTGCAGATGAAGTTCCTCCTTGGTTGTGTGCATTTAGATGAGTTGCATGCATGATCGGCTGCTAGTATTAAGTCTTTACTTCTAAAAGGTGTTTAAAAACGTCATTCAAGGACGAATGTTTCCAAGGGGGAGATAATGTAGCACCTCAGAATCTAGTAGACTAAACTAGGGCTAAGTATGAGGGCTAGAGCCAATAAAGAGGGCAAGAGCCAAGGAAGAGGCTAGGGCAGCCTACTTTTCCATAGACACTGCCCCACCTTCCATGACCACCACCACGGCTTGTGGTGAGGACCACGGCTTGTGGTGAGGACCACGACTTGTGGTGAGGACCACGACTTGTGGTGGGCTAGGCAGTGGCTAGGTGAAAACTGCCCAAACAGTCCCCTCCACACGAGTCACTTCACGGCTCGTGAAGGCTACCACAAGACGTGGGAAGGCTCGTGGTGGTGAGTTAGTTTTTGGGGAATTTAGGGGTGTCACACTAGCTATTGTTCCAAGGACCACAGAGAACACCATGGCTCGAGGTGAGGACCACGACTCGTGGGATCTCACACGGTCTTGTGGCAGACCACTGTAAGTTGGTGGTTAAATGGTCTTTTCCTATTTTAATTGGATCAAAGCTATGTTGTTTTGCCTAAGCCTAGGACCGAAATATAAGTCATTTTAACCCCAAACTCACCCATTCAAGTCATTATTCCCAAAACCCAAAAGAAATCCCAAAGTCTTCCTCTCAAATATTTCTCTCTCGAAGAAAGAGTTGGAGCTAGGATCAAGGTCAAGTCTCCATTCCTCAAGAATTTGTGGGATTTGTAATCAAGGTATGATGTCTTTCATCCATGGATTCCTTCCATCCATGGAGTTCCTATGTTTTCCCCAATTGAGAAGATGAAATCTCCAATTTGAGTTAGGGTTTCTTCCAATGTTGTGGGTATTGTTGAATGTTGATCCAATTGGGTGGATTATGATTGTTTATGATTGAATTGATATGATTACATGTTTTTAGGATGAATTTACATGTACCCATGCCTAACCCATGTCTAGAATGATGAAATTGATGTAAATTGGTTTTATACCATAAAAGGATAATTTGTGGATGTAGATGTATTCAATTTAGGATTGATGAGATACATTAGAATTTAAGCCTAGAGGATGAATCATGATTAGATTGCTTTGATATTGAATCTTATGACATGAATATGATGTTGAATTGCTTTAGATGGGGCATATATAATGACTATGAGATATAGTGCTTTGAGAGTAAAACTTATGTTGTCAATTGTTGACTATTGTTGTGATTGGTTGTGTAAGGGATAATTCCTACATAAATTGCTTATGTTGTGAATGTGAAAGGCTTTCTCACATTGAATAATTCTATGTTGAAAGGACTGCTCACCTAAAATGAATCTAATGCTAATGACTAAGAAATTGATGAGGCTAGAGGCTGTAACACTCTAGAAAATAGTAGGCAAAACTAGAGCTTAACGTGAAGGTTAGAGTCGTGAATGTAATTCCCCATATTTAAAAATAGAGGATTTCGTGTTAGAACGTCCCGGTACCACCCCTCAAGGACCAACCATGGGCCCTTGAGGAGGACCCCAAGAAAACTGCCTAGGCAGTGACTAACGACATGACCTACTCCCCGTTGGTCAGTCCAAGCTTTGTGGATTAAGGGTCCGCGGTTGGGCAAAAGTTGCAGTCACCAAACCACGGTTGACCAGTAAGGACCGTGGGTCCAACCACAGAAAGTCAGCGTGGTCTGGTGGATGGTGACCTGGGAGTAGTTTTTGTGGCTAAGTTTAGGGGTATTTTGGGTCTTTCCGGTTTTAATTAAGATTAAGTGGTGTCATTTTATCCTTATTTAGACCACCTATATAAGGATTTTAAACCCTTAAATTATGACATTTAATTCATTATTTCTAAAACTCAAATCAACTCCCAAAGTTCATCCTCTCCAAAAATTCTCTCTCTAGAAAACCCAGAGAAGAAGAAGAAGGAGAATCAACTAGGGTTTCAAGAGAAGGATTTTACAAATCAATTTCTTTGGGCATTGTGACTAATTTATGGTGGTTTTCATTCATGGGTAGCTTTCACCCATGGAGACCTCTAAAAATCTTTAATTTCAAATTGTAGAATTCCCCTAATTAGCTAGGCTTTTCTTCATTCACTATGGATTCTTTGATTTACTGATTTCAATGGTTTAATTATGTCTAAATATGTATGAATTGATTATCTACAATTCTTTGTGATGTTTCCCTTATGAACCCATGCAAACCCCCATATTTCTCCAAATTGTGATCTCATAGGTTCGGTTGTTGATTGTGAAAGACGAGTTTTTATGATCTAATGTATGAATTGATAAAATTAGATGAAGTTATGATAAAATTCCTATCTAATGCTTAAATTTTAAACTTGGTGATTGATAGTGGATTTGAACCTTGGAAGGGTAAAGTGTGAGTTTATGCATGATCTTGTGAAACTTATGTAAATGCTTTAAGGGTGCTTTGAGCGTAAAGTGCCAATGTTAATTGTGTTGTTGAAAGGTTATTCTCATGAAACACTTACAACCATGATGTAAAAGGTCTTCTCACATAGAAAGGATTCTTAGGTTGAAAGACTATTCTCACCTAATTGAATCAATGAATAAGAGCTATCCTAATGAACTAACTTGGATTGATTGTCAAGGACATCCTTCCATAAGACATAAGTTAAGTAAGACTTAATAAGTACTCTGTGGGAATTATGCTTAGCACCGAGTGGATATTGAAATGAGATGGAATTCTTTTACGTTAGTTGAGTCTGGACTTCCCATGCATGTCTCATGAGATGGAAACCTTCTACGTTAGTTGAGTTCGGGTTTCTAGTAGTAATCTCCGTATCCCATAAACTATGTTCCCCCATAGGTTATATAGCTAATGGATCCACCTAAGCTAAGAGTTCATGGTTCTACCTTAGGCAAGTAGAACAACCCTTTTCGATGTGAGAGACACCGGGTGATCATGTTTTAGCTCACATGGTGTCTATGTCGGTTAAGGATATTCTTCCCACAATAAGAACATGAATAATTAACTATGGTTACTCAAGAGGCTTTGTATATGAGTTCAAAGGTTTTAAGAAGATATTGACTAATGTTGTCCATGATTATTACTTATGACTTCTAATGTTTTATATGATGTTCAAACTTGGCAAATTGCCTGCTTTCAAATGAAATGTCCCTTTTTGCATGTTTTAATGTTTTATGCATGGCTACCATACTTGTTGCATTTTTGTACTAGCGCCTACTTTGCCTACATTTTCCCAAGTGTAGGGTCCGGTACTCGAGGTGATCATACTTGTGGCTAGAGCTTGGTTTTGCTTGTTCCCCGAGCTTGGTGAGTCCTCATGGTTTTGAGGACATATTTCTTGTCTATAGTTTCTTTCATGTACTTTCCCTTTTTGGACATGTTTTATGGTCTAGACCATATTTCATTCAAGTATTGTAATAGATGGCTATATTGAGATAAGTCTAGACTTGCACTTTCTTTTATGAAAAACTTTTAATACTTGAAATGTGTTTTACTATTCATTGTTCCATTCTTATGTTATGAAAGCTAGTTACATCTAGGGGGTACCCCTTGGTCATGACAAACTTGGTAATCAAAGCACGAGGTTTAGAATGATTCTAGGATGATGTCTCATAAGGCACATCTAGTAGAGTCTTGTTCATGAGTGTGAAGCACGCCACATTTATGAATGAGAGGCTATAATATGTTTAGGAAATTTGACTTCTTCATTACTCTTAAGTTGTGCCTTAGAGTTTAACTCTAAAAGATTTCTCTCTCCTAATCCTTCTCTTGTGTCTTAAGGATATGAATACACGAAGGGCTAATGCTAGAAGGATGAAAGATGACAATGTGAATCAAGGAGCTCCTCCTCAAGCTCTCCAAGCACCGATAGATCCTTTGGTTGAGAATGTGACACATGCAGAGTTTAGGTCGACTATCCAAATGTTGGCTCAAGCCAATAGAGAGGTTGTAGCTCCGGTGAATCTTAATGTGAATTCGGCTGCTTCAAGGGTGAGGGATTTTGCATGAATGAACCCTCCGAAATTTCATGGCTCCAAAGTAGAAGAGGATCCTCAAAGGTTTATCGACGAGGTTTATAAAGTACTTTCTATTATGGGGGTGTCTCCGAAAGAGAAGGCGGAGTTATCCTCCTACCAACTAATAGATATGGCACAAGTGTGGTATGGTCAGTGGAAGGGAGAGAGACCCGTAGGAGTGGGCCCGGTAGAATAGGAATTGTTTAAATCAATATTTCTTGATAGGTTCTTCCCCCTAGAGTTGAGGGAGGCAAAGGTACAAGAGTTCATCGACCTTCGTCAAGGAAGTCTGAGTGTTAAGGAGTATGCTCTAAAGTTCACCTAACTTTACAAATATTCTCCAACTATGGTGGCGAACTCAAGGAATAAGATGAGTAGGTTTATGTCGGGTTTGTCTGACTTGGTTGAAAAAGAGTGTCATAAGGAAATGCTCCTCCATGACATGGATATCTCAAGCTTATCGTGTACCCTCAACAATTTGAGGAATCAAAACTTAGGGAGAAGAATAGGGAGGTAAAAAGGGCTAGGACCAATGATGGGAATCTCTCCAACTCAAGGTCCGATGGACAAGGTCGACCTAGATTTAGACAAAGGTTTTCCGATCAAGATTTATATAGTGCTCCTCCTAAGTCTAATAAGGAAAGGGTTTCTAACCCTAAATCTCAAGGAGGAAATGGAGGTGTTTCTTCTTTTGCTAGATCTACATGTGCCAAATCTAGGAAGAAACATGATGGTAAGTGCCTAGCCAGCACCGATGGATGTTTTAGTCGTGGGAAGATTGGCCACAAGATAAGAGATTACCCGATGCTCAAGGTTAAGGGGAGAGATAGGATAAGCAAGCTCCTCTAAGCGGTTCAAACTCTAATACCCCAAAGCAAAACAACTTTTATGCTCTTCAATCCCGAGGTGACCAAGAGAGCTCTACAGATGTAGTGACGGTATGTTAAAAGTCTTTATTCTTGATGTGTATGATTTTTTAGACCCTACTTCTACAAGATCTTTTGTGACTCCCTATGTTGCGATGAGATTTAATGTTTCTCTGAAAGTGCTATTAGAACCTTTTTCGGTCTCTTCTCTGATTGGTTATTCGGTGGTGGTTAAAAGAGTTTATAGAAGATGCCCCATTTCCTTATCCCATAGAGTTACCCTTGTTGACTTGGTAGAGCTTGACATTTGGACTTTAATGTGATTCTTGGTATGGATTGGTTGCATGCATGTTATACCTTTATCGATTGTAGGACTCAGGTGATGAGATTCCAATTCCCAAATGAGCCTATATTAGAGTGGAAGGGGTAAATTCTATGCCTAGAGGTCAATTTGTCTCTTGTCTTGAAGCTAGGAAGATGATCTCAAAAGGGTGTATTTACCATCTTGTTAGGGTGAGAGATGTAGATTCTGAAATCCCTACTCTAGAGTCGGTTTCGATAGTTAATGAGTTCCCGGAAGTCTTCCCTGATGATTTACCCTGTATTCCTCCCAAGAGAGAAATAGATTTTGGTATTGACCTTTTACTGGATACGCAACCTATCTGTATCCGTCCTTATAGAATGGCTCTGGTGGAGTTGAAAGAGCAACTAAAGGATTTTTTTGGATAAGGGTGTCATCCGACCGAGTATCTCTCCATGGGGTGCTCCCATGTTATTTGTTAGAAAGAAAGATGGGTCTCTTCGAATATGCATTGATTATTGTCAATTGAATAAAGTGACCATCAAGAATAAGTATCCTCTACCAAGAATCGATGACTTGTTTTACCAACTTCAAGGGGCTAGCTATTTCTCTAAGATTGATCCTTGTTCAGGTTATCACCAATTGAGGGTGAGAGGGGATGATATTCCAAAGACAACTTTTAGAACCCGGTATGGTCATTTTGAGTTTATGGTTATGTCGTTTGGGTTGACTAATGCTCCGGCGGCATTTATGGACTTGATGAATGTTTAGGGAATACCTAGACATATTTTTGATTGTGTTTATCAATGATATTCTAATCTATTCAAGGAGTGAAAATGAGCATGTTGACCATTTGAGAATTGTGTTGCAAGTTCTTAAAGACCAACAACTTTTTGCAAAGTTTAGCAAGTGTGAATTTTGGTTAAGGTCCGTAGCTTTCTTTTGTCATATTGTGTCAAGCAAGGGTATGAAGGTAGATCCTAAGAAGACGGATGCGGTCAAGAGTTGGCCTAGACCTCTAACTTCTTTTGACATTAGAAGCTTTTTGGGTTTGGCCGGTTACTATAGAAGGTTTATCGAGGGATTTTCTTCCATTGCTTCTCCTTTGACGGGTTTGAATCAAAAGAAGGCTAAGTTTGTGTCGTCGGAAGCTTGTGAATTTTTTTTTCAAGAATTGAAAGATAGACTTATTTCCGCTCCAGTGTTGACCTTATCGGAAGGTTCAAATGGTTTTGTGGTGTATTGTGATGCCTCTAGAGTTGGGTTGTGATGTGTTCTTATGCAAAATGGTAAGGTTATTGCCTATGCTTCAAGGCAACTTAAAGTCCATGAGAAGAATTATCCTACCCATGATCTTGAGTTAGTGGCGGTTGTTTTTGCCTTAAAGATATGGAGACATTATTTGTAGGGGGTCCATGTTGATGTTTTCACCGATCATAAGAGTCTACAATATGTGTTTAGTCAAAAGGACTTGAATTTTCGCCAAAGAAGGTGGCTTGAATTTTTGAAGGATTATCACATGAGTGTCCTTTATCACCCCGGTAAAGCTAATGTGGTAGCGGATGCACTTAGTATATTGTTGATGGGTAGTGTGGCTCAAGTAGATGAAAAGAAGAAAGAATTGGTTCGTGATGTTCATAAGTTGGTCCGACTAGTGGATTCACCAAGGGTGGTGTCATGGTCCATAATAGTTCCGAATCGTCCTTTGTGATGGATGTGAAGTCTAAACAAAGTCTTGATCCTATCTTGGTTGAGTTGAAAGAGGCAGTACTTAAGAAGTCCATTGAGGCTTTCTCCCAAGGGGGAGATGGCGTACTAAGGTATCAAGGTAGGTTATGTGTCTGATTAACGTTTAAAAAACACTTCATCCAATTCTAAGTGACAATAATCATAAATCAGTTTAAACCTAAATAAATGAGTTGGGGTCGATCCCACAGAGAGTAGCTTTCTTTTCAGTTCAATTATTAAATTATGATAGCTACCTTTGTAGCTGAACACATAAAACACTTTAAAATCTATGAACCAATACTCGAAAACGTCGTCACTAATCCAAACGATCAGTTGCCGGACTATCAAACACTTCAACAATCGAAAAGTGACAATCAAATAAGGAGGCTATACTTGGGGGATTGACTAACCAACTTCTAAATTCAATTCAACAGGTACAAATCATCAACCAACCAAGTTAATTTGTTATGGGTAGAATGGACTTTAGATAAGACACTTTTCTCTCAAACAAATACCTTATTTCCACCGAGTTCTTTAAAACCTCAATGCATTCCTTAAGAAGACCAGCCCACATTCTCATCAAATGTACTCTCTCCAGCTAGATACAAAGGATGGAGCTTGTATTTCACTTTCTCAAGATGAAACCGTCAATACCTACTAGATATGGATTCTAAGTTACTACCTTAGCTCTACACTTCTTTCTCAAGCAAGTATAAAACCCTGAAGTATATTGCAATAAACATACAATATAGAAGTTAAACCACAATAATAACTCAGACCCACTTCAAATTAACACCGAAAACCAATAATTACTAGCACCCATTGAATCAAACACATCAATTGGTTATATTGTCAAACCCCCAAGATTGGGGGTTTTAGCCAATCATTGTAAAAAGATAAAATTCGATACCTCCTACAAATTCCATAACTGGGTATTTGAAAATCAAAAGTTTACTATGAAGAATCTCTTCGCTATTACAATGCCCAATTGAAAATAATGCAAAAGTTTCTCCAAATCAACAATAACAGTGTTTTTCTTTCTTTTATGTGTTTCTCACAATTTCTGAATACTCTCTCTTCCAAAAATAAATTTATACGAATATGAGGTGTGGCTTTTTAGGCGATTCAGCAAGGTAAATCGGGCATCGTCGACCCTTTTGGCGACTCACCGATCATCCTCTCATCTCGCCTTCTTTCTTCACATTTCCCTTGTCCAACCATTGTAATTTTAGGCGATCCAGATCGGGATTGCCGTTCCATTACACGATGCACCCTTTTGTCTCTTAGCTCGCCAATCTGCATTCATCTGGATCTCCATTATTACTTTTTGGCGACATAGTCATCCTTCGCCGATAGGAGATGCAGTTTGCCGATATTCCTCCTGTTTTAGGATCAGTGGTCTGTAAATTAAGGCGATCCAGGGGTTTCTTGGCGATCCGCCGAGTTCTCTCAGTGATCATCAGGTTTGCTTTTTTTTTTCTCTCTTTTTCAGCTTGTGTTGTCCTTCTTGCCTACTAATGTCCTAGCTTTGTTTCTCAACCCATGTACCTAAAAATAAAGGATTTCACATCAGTTATTGGCACACATTTAGCATTTGAGGACACTAAATCTAAGTAAACAAATCCCTAAATGAGTCCAAATCTTTGACTCAACAACACCCCCAACTTAAACTTTTGCTTGTCCTCAAGTAAAACTCAAGTTCAGCAGTTCAAAAAGGATGTCTCAAACAGTGCTACAAAAGACTCAATCATGAATACACACAACAAGACTCAACTTACTCATGCAAGGATCAATTGTGCACTCAAAGATTCAAATTGTGACTCACCATTATCAAAGATGATCAAGTTCACAATACTTGCTTCAAATGCAAGTTCAAGCTCAACAAAATTACTCAAATGCCCTCATAAAAAAAGAATGATTCCATATTCACACTAATCTTCAACAATTTATAGTCTGGAATCACACACAACTCTCACACTCACAAAGATGAACACATGCATGACTTCACCCATAGGTCTGCCCTTATTTCCAATTCACACTCATTTCAGCTCACTCAAGATAAAAAAGGTCTTTTGAAGGCTTGTAACGGGGCTGAGTGTAAAGGTATGGTCATTTAGGCTCAGTGGCTGCTATCCTCACGAAATTTGGTATGAACATCACTTTCCTTCCTTTTCTTCAGCATTTTCACTCATGCTCAAAATTCACCCCATTATTCACTTCCAACGAAATACCAGACACCCCATTTCTTTTGCACTTTCAAAACTTTATTTCACAACTTTTTCATTCTTTTTTTAATGGAGGGGTTCCATCCTTTTCAAGTCCATGGATCAAGGGGGACTTCTTTGCACTTCTTGATTTACCTTCTCTTTTCACCACACCCCAACTTAGGCTTTTGGCCTAAGTTAGCTATTCAAACACATGACACTTCATGAGGATTATGGGTGAATGGATAAAAAAGGGTAATAATTGCATCAAGTTTCTTCCAAGAGAAGGATAAGGCTCAAAAGGGTTCAAGTAAGGTTCACTGATGCTTATCGTGACCAACGACAGTAACCTACGGTACAAGTGTCTACGATCGTCGATAATATAGTAACCCAACTAAAGGTTGGGGTCGTGTCCTAATGGAATGGTTTTGAGAATTAATAGAAAAATAAAATTTAGTTCTAATTAGTCGTAGCTAAAGACATTAACGAACAAAAACATTGTAAATTGAAGGAGGTGACACAAAAGTGTCAAATATCAATTGGGGGGTTTTGTCACAAGTGGTAAAAATAGCAAAAGTAAACAAGAAAATCAAGTATGGGAGAAAGTTCTTGGGGTGTGACCGCAATACAAGTTGAGATAAATCGTTGGGTAGATGCTTTCGATAGGAAATTTACAGGATAATAGTGACTAGGCTAAGCTTTAGATGGAAATAAGTTCCCTCTCGGGCAACTTACCCCGTTTCAAATGGGTTCCTCTCAGACACCCATTTGCCACATGAAGACCAGCCTACGCATTACCCCACTTAGTCTCTCGAGTTGAGTGTTAGGATATGGGACTAGGGTTCACCCTCTCGGGGTGAACCTCATGTCGACCCACTCCTTAGGCCATTAGCCTAGTGGTCTTGGTTTCGTGACCTCTCTCTCGGGCAAGTCAAAAACACATAGGTGATTTTGTATTTGCAAATACAAACCCATTAAATTAAACCACAACCACTAGGTGAAATCACCATTAAAATACATCTAACCTATCAACAAGCAAGAGCCAACAACAATATCAACACATATTTGCTAAATCACACCCCAAAAATAGTGGGTTTTTAGCCACACATCAAGAAATAACAAAAGACACCTAAAATGACACTAAAATCAAATGGGTATAAGAAATTAAACATTGATTTAAGCAAAGGAAGAAGAATGGAGAAGACCCACTTCCAACTTGGGGAAGATGAAATCCTTCTCTCTTCAAGTTTCCCACAAAACCCTTTCCAAACTTGAGAGAAAATATCCCAAAAAGTACTACTCTATTTTGGAAATTAAAATAAATGTTCGACTCTTTAAAATTAATAATATGTTTAGTATTTATAGACTTCATAAAATAGTGTTGGCGGATCTTTCAGCGAGGTTAGTCGATGTCGCCGAATGATTCGACGACTCTCCCTTCTTCTGTTTCATCGCCGTTTCGTGCTTGCCTTTAGCATCTTCACGTTCTGGACCATTGGGCGGTATAGTACTACTTCGCGGAAATATTCAGCGAAGTGGCGACTGCTCCTTTCAACGCCTTTTGATCCTTTTTCTTTAGGGCTTCGCGTACTGGAACAAAGGGCGGAGTGAATCCCTTTGGCGAATTGCCAAGTGTGCTTGGCGATGCTCAGGCTTCTGCTTCTTCGTTCTTTTTAGCCTTTTTGTTCCTTTTTGCGCCTAAGTGTCCATGCTTTCAATAAAACTTCAAATACCTGAAACTTAAGAGTTTTCATCAGATATTGAGACAAAAAAAGCATTCGAGGACATTATTCTTATCAAAATAAAGCCCTAAATGAGTCCAATTTGTGGATTCATCAACACCCCAAACTTAAACTTTTGCTTGTCCTCAAGTAAATTCAAGTTCAACCGTTCAACAAGGTGTCTCAAATAGTGCTACACAAGACTAAATCATGAACATACACAACAAAACTCAAAGTACTTATGCAAAATTCAACTGTGTACCCAAAGATTCAAGTTGTGACACACCACTACCAAAGATTCTCATGATCGCAATACTTGCTACTTGTGTAAGTTCAAGGTCAACAAAAAGTTTCTAAATGCCCTCACACAAAGAATGATTCCATATTCATACCTATAGGTTAATCAATTTAAGATCAGGAATCAAATGCAACGCTTACACTCAAAAAGAGGAACACAATGCATGTTTTCACCCACAGGTTTACCCTTATTTTCCAATCGACTTTTGAATTGGCTTACTCAAGATAAAAAATGTCTTTTCAAGGCTTGTAATGGGGCTGAGTGCAAAGGTATGGTCATTTAGGCTCAATGACTTTTTCATCCTCGTGAGGTGTGGTGTTCTCAAGGGATTCCCTTCTTTCCCTCTTTCAACTCTTTTTCGAGTGCTTCTAAGTCATCTTTTTATTCACCTCCATGGATTGCTTGGAAACCCAATTTCTTTTGTATTTATTGCACATGTTTTTTTTTTTAGATTGAAGGGTTTCCGTTGTTTTGCAACACCATGGTTTTTTCTAGATTGAAGGGTTTCCGTTGTTCTGCAACACCATGGGTTAAGGGGGACTTTTCTTGTACTTCTTGACTTCTCCTTTTCCTTTTCACCACACCCCTAACTTAGACTTTTGTTGGCTATTCACTAAACCACAAATTAAGAGGATTATAGGTCGTGGGTCAAGTAAGGTCAAGGGTTCATCAAGGTTCTTCCAAAGAAAGGTAAGACTCAAGGGGTGTTCAAAAGAGTTTCACACGCTCACAGGTAGGCCACAAAAGAGGTATATGTCAAATTTGGCTCACACTATTTAAAGTTGCCTAAGATCATATCAAGGGGACACCTTTCTAAATCAATCAGACTAATAGGGCAAATTCTAGGTTTATTCATGCATAGTTTAAAGCAAGCAAATCACACAAGGCATCAACACTTAAGTCAAACAAGACTACACACTTTCGATAGTGTGCAATGGTCATTACAAGAGAATCAATTCGATAAATGGCTAATCACAACGAGATGCAAAGAGTTCACATATTGTCTATGCAACTTCATTTGGCCTCACCGTAGACGTACATTCATGTTCATTCAATTGAGAGCACTATTCAAGCCATCGATATTGATCGAAATCGAGACTCAAATTTTTGCGAAAGAACAGCCACATTCAACTCATGAAGGGTGGCAAAAATGTGCGAAAAAACTTCAAATTTTTCAGAAGGGTCAAAGTTATTTTGCAATTAAAATTATGCGGAAATGGAGCCACAAGCTCAAACAATTGCAAAGCAGTTGTAAAAACACAATTAAAAATAGATAACCCAAATGTACACCAAAATACAAATATCCGAAACAAGCAAAACCAAGTGGGTCTCACCACACCACAAATAAAAGCAGTTGTCCTCAAATGCAAATAAAATTAACCAAGATTTTAGAGATAACAAAGGACAGAGAGGGAGGTAAAGAGGGGATCCTGGCTATGCGGTTGCTTCATCTATCATGGCATTAGTATGCACAGTGACCACTAGAAGGACCAGCTCCACTGGATCCCGCAGCAGGAGACTTTGCTAAAGAAGTTTGCACATCAGCATTTACCATGATTTCTTCAGTCTCGGCTATGTCATCCACTGTAGCTTTCTCAAATATATCTTCGTTAGTTTCTGCCTCCGATTCAGGATTAGCTATATGCTCCATTCCATCTCCATGTCCTGCGACAGTTTGAGGAATTTCGGGGACATCTGGAACTTCCAGTGTTCCAAAGATCATGGATATATCAGTGGACTTTAGGTAGTCCACATCTTTCTTCAGCTCTGCAATGGTGGCCTTTACAACTGTTACTTCCTCTGTGGCTCCTAGATCGTGCTCACACACTAACATCCTGGCCTCTAGAACATCAATAGTAGTGCTCAGTGGTCTCACAGCATTGTCGAGGGTAACTTGAATCATTCTTTGAATGGAGCTCTCTATGTTGGCAGTTCGACAATTAGGAGTTTAGGCAAGCTGTCCCATTTGGATCAAGGATGCTTGAGTGATCGGTTCATAGAGGGAAACAACAGCTGAAGGTCTGGGTGGTAATGAAGCAGCAGAGGGACCTGTAGAGTCAAAAGGAGTGGTAATGACATCAGATATACCTGAAGGCCTAGGGGCCGGAGTAGGCAAAGATGCCTCTGCAGGTATATATCTAGTGGTCACAGCTTCCTTCTATTTCTTTTCTGCCTGGTCCTTAAGATATTTGGCTTCGATCTTTCAGATACTAGTGGAGGCGGTGGTAGCCAATTCCACATCCTTCGTTGCATCTCCGGGCACCTGAGCTCTTTTGCATAATTCAGTGATTAATACCAGGAAAGGGAGAGATGTCTGGCCCTGCTTTGCACACATATGGATTTCAGAGGAAATGATCTTCCCGGGATTTATCCATGATGCGTCCAAGACAAGCTGCCTTAGCATGACAAAGAATTGATTCATTCTGTGATGGCATAATTGTGCTGCTGATGAATCCGAACCAGTATCGTGCAACTATGTTCAAATTTTTCTGCTCAATTGGAACTCCTTCTGCTAACCATGTCGAAGCATTATCATCTGAGACTAGCGGAGCGAACCACTTTTTCATTTTATCCAGCTTCTGTGTCCTGATCAAGTGCTGGCAGTGGTCATTAATCTTATCGGACATTCCCAAAGCTATGTTGATAGTTTCACTTTCACAGGATACCTTCCTTCTTCTGACAACCACGTGGTCAACTGCTTTAAAAGATGAGACTAGCCATTTCTGTTGAGGTACTAATGCATTGTATGCATCGTAGTACTCTCTAACCTAGCTTGGTATGTAAGAGCTGCGATGTCTGTAAAGATTTGGAATTTGTGGTATTTCAAGCACTCCATCACTTCTGGATACCTATAAACAACCCTATCTATGGAAAGTCGTTTCTCCTCAATGATCGTCCTCAGACCATCCGCTTTTGATCTATTCATTGATCCATGTTTGGGACCTTGTACTGGATGTGCTAGCACTAATGCTTTCCCTGGAGTTGGAGGAGTTGGAGTGGTGGATTGACTATCTCTGATCCGATATGGATCGTGTATCCTTTTGAATCGTAACTCAGCCCTCCTTGCCTTTGTCTGGTAATCTTCGTCAGACTCTACACTTTCACTGTTATATGTGGGTGGCTCGGTGATGTAGAAGCTTGTGCTGTCAGAGCTTGCATAAGATAATTCGAGGGCTTTGCCCTTTCCTTTGCATTTTGAAATTGTGGTAGCCTTGCCCCTGGGTGGAGGTGTATTTTCTCTGATCACAATTCCTTTCTCCCTCCCTCTAGTTAGTTGTTTGGCCATATCTGCAAAACGTTAGAGAGAGAATAGTGAGTAATTACATTGTAGCACAAAATTTCAAACAAACTCGCCGATCTAATTAGCGAATCGCCAAACCTCTTTGGTGATCATGAGTATGTCCACCGAAAGTTACAGAACCCACAACACTTAAGATAAGAATTTAAAGGCGATTTAGGTTTAGGAGGCGAATCGCTGAGTTATTCGGCGAGCTCAACTCAGCTCGCTGACTGACTTAACGTGCCTGAGATTCAACTCACTTTTCAAAATCGATCGCACAAACCTCAAAAGCAAAATTAAACCAAGCATTAATGAAATTTAGCCCAGACCCATAGCACCCATTCATGGTTAACACCCATTATGCATAGTTTTCCACATTTAGATTCAAGGTAAGCAGAGTGAAAAAGGAATTCGAACAGTAAAAGCAAATAGGCCCCAATTTTAAAACAGAAGCAGGTACTCGAAAATGTCTACTCATATCAGAGAGATCTAACACACATTAGTGGACTCCTAGATTGCAGATGAGGTCTATCTTTTCGAGAGCGAACGAAGGGTTTTCAGAAACTAACCTTTTCGCTGAGTAAACAAAGTTGTAATGCTAGGCGGTAATGAAAATCTGAGTTCCAAGCACTAATCCGCTACTAAAATACTAATTTAAAGTGAGAAAATGTAAATTACTACCTTGGTGTGAAGTTATGGAGTTTGGAAGTGAGAAAGAACGAAGAAGTGTGACTATTGTCCATATACGCTTTTCAAATTTTGTCCATTCAGCGACGTTAGTCGCACTCGCCAACTTACTCGGCGATTCACTGAGTGATCATTTATCCCTCCATTTCTATAAAGCATCAATTTCTTGGGGATCACGTAGGCGATCTGGTTTGATATCGCCGAATCATTTTGGCGATACGCCGCCTATTTTTTTCGAGTTCACCGAGTTTTACAGGCTCCACATAGCACTTGCATTGCGCCAAACAACGAATCTAGTCAGGCTTACTAACCCACTTTGCGGTTCGTGGAATGGACTTCTGCTCACCAATCTTCACTTTTCTACAATTCCTTCACTTAAACCTACAACATCAACACACCATTATTCATAAAAGAAAAAACCTAGTCATTTACGACCTTGGGTTGCCTCCCAAGAAGCGCCTTATTTACTGTCGTGGCACAACGCAAGTCATTGCTCAAGTTTCATTGTTGGGGTCGGCCATATCCTTATTAGACAACTCCCTGTTTCTCTGCGGATAGAGTTGAGGCAACGCATGGCTTATCAGGTCCTCGAACAATTGGATAGCTTTGGAATGAGACCAAATAATTCGTTTCATTCCTTCTATGTCTTCTTTCAATCCCTCCAGCTCTTTGTCTTGCTCGGTCACCTTGCGGAGAATTGTTGAGAGCATTCCCTCGATGCGTTTGATCTCTTTGTTCTCATTATTTCTTCTATTATGAGGAGGGATGCATTTATCCTTCCTTTTGCATTGAGCTTCGACCTTCACCGTATTTCTTTTCAACTCATCCATTTGAGTCATCAGTGCGGTTATCAAGAAATCCTTTTCAACCTCTTGGCTCATTTTAGCCATATTGTCAAGCAGTTGGACTGCTACTGTATGTGGCTACTTTAATGTCCCGCCAGAAAGGAGTTGGTCGACCAGCATCTTGTTTCTGAGGTCAAGACTTCGGTAGAAGCAATCAAAGAGGATCATACCGTGAATTCCATGAGTGGGGCATTGAGTTATCAGTTCATTCAATCTTGCCCATGTCTCATGGATCCTTTCACCTTCCAATGGAGGAAACTCCATTAGCTTCTAAATACTGCTCGACAGGTTTACTTACCCTGTCTGGATGCAGACAAACCTATGAAACAAAACTAAATGTTAAGTTAGTAAACTACAACTAAGAAGAACAAAATTCTACTAATCTAAAAATTCTCAAATAATACCACTCCCCTGCAGTGGCGTCATTTTGATGCTTATCGTGACCAACGAAACTAACCTACGGTACGAGTGTCTACGATCGTCGATAATATAGTAACCCAACTAAAGGTTGGGGTCGTGTCCCAAGGGAGTGGTTTTGAGATTTAATAGAAAATAAAATTTAGTTCTAATTAGTCATAGCTAAAGACATCAACGAACAAAAACATTGTAAATTGAAGGGGGTGACACAAAAGTGTCAAATATCAATTGGAGGTTTTGTCACAAGTAGTAAAAACAACAAAAGTAAACAAGAAAATCAAGTATGGGAGAAAGTTCTTGGGGTGAACCGCAATACGAGTTGAGATAAATCGTTGGGTACATGCTTTAGATAGGAAAACTAGTATAAGCTTTAGATGGAAATAAATTCCCTCTCGGGGAACTTACCCCGTTTCAAATAGGTTCCTCTCGGACACCAACTTTAATTCCCATAATGCTTTGTATTCCAATTCAACCGGTAGATGGCAAGACTTCTCGAACACTAGTTGATACAGAGACATATTGATTGGTGTTTTGTAGGCAGTGCGATATGCCCATAGAGCATCATCTAGCTTTCGAGACCAATCAGTCCATTTGCATTTACTTTCTTTGCCAAAATACTCTTGATTTCTGATGAATCCACAAATTGGACTCATTTAGGGCTATATTTTAATAGAAATTGTGTCCTCAAATGCTTATTTTATCTCAATATCTAATGAAAACCCTTAAGTTTCAGGTATTTGAAGTTTGAAGGAAAGCATGGACACTACGTCGCAAAAAGGAATGAAATTGCTGAAAAGAATGAAGAAATGTAGGCCTGAGGATCGCCGAGTCCACTTGGTGAGTCGCCGAAGGGTCTTACTTCGCCTTTTGTTCTAGTGTGCGGAGCCCTGAAGGAAAGGATCAAGTCGGCAGAAAAAGGGAGCAAACGGCGCATCGCCTAGAAGTTTCGCGAAGCAGTACCATGTCGCCCAATGACCCAGAGCACGACGATGCTGAAGGCTAGTGCAAGACGGCGATGAACTACACCAAAAGGTGAATCACCGAGTTGATCGATAATTTCGACTTACGACGCCGAATGATCCACTGTAACACAAATATGTGAAAACTATAAATACTAGTTAGAGTTGTAGTTTTAAGAGTTGAACAATTATTATAATTTTCATATAGAATAGTAATTTTTGATATTTTTGCTTTAAGTTTGAGAGGGTTTGGAAGACTTCAAGATCCAAAGGGTTTCATCTTCAAGATTTGGATTTGGGTCTCTTGGATTCTTCAATTTTGGCCTGTATCAAGACTTAAATCTTCATACCCAATTGAATGTGAGCTCAATTTGGTATAAATTTCTATCTCTTATACACGTGTGGCTAAAAACCCCAATTCTTGGGGTGTAATTTAGCGAATATGGATTAAGATAATTGTTGGGTCTTTCTTGCTAATAATTTAATCGTAGTTCAATTGTGATTTCGTTTAGTAGTTGTGGATGAATTTAATGAATATGTAGTTGCAAATACAAGTTTATTTATGTGTTTTCGGCTTACTCGAAACAAAGGTCGTAAAACTAAAACTACTAAATTGATGGCCGGTGGGAGTGGGTCGACATGAGGTTCAGTTCGAGAGAGTGAATCCTAGTTTCATTCCCACACACTCAACTCGAGAGAGTGAGTGGGTTAAGGCTTAGGCTGGTCTTCATGCGGCAAGTGGGTGTTTGAGAGGAAGGCATTTGAAACGGGGTAAGTTGCTCGAGAGAGAGCTTATCCCCCTTAAAGTTTAGCCTAGTCACAATTATTATATGAATCTTCTATCGAAAGCATATACCCAATAATCTAGCTTAACCCGTATTCCCGTAATATCCTAAGGAGCCCCTCTAATTACTTAGAAATCCTTGTTTATTTTGCTGTTTTTTTACCTTACTTGTGACAAAACCCCCCATTGTTAATTGACACTCTTGTGTCCCCCTTTAATTTACAATATTTTAAATCGTTAATATCTTTAGCTACGACTAGTTAAAACTAAATTTTATTTTTCTATTAATTCTCAAAACCACTCCATTGGGAACTATCCCAACCCTTGGTTGGGTTACTAGACTATTGTACGATCGTAGACACTTGCATCGGATGTTGTGTCTTGATTACACAAACATCAAAATGGCTCTGCTGTCGAGGAGTGGTGTTATTTGGGAATTCTTAGATTAGTAGAATTTTTGTTCTTATTAGTTGTAGTCTACTTACCTAATTTTTAGTTTTGTTTTAAGTGTTTGTGTGTTTTAACAGACATATGAGTGTGAATGGCGTAAATAGCTGCCATGCAGGCCATCCATCGGGTTATGCTTTTTATCGAGATGATATTGATGATATTAATAGTGTGTACAACCTTGTCCAAGTGGGTGAGATGGGTGCAATTTGCATGTCACAAGCAGACGGAAGTGCAACATTTGAAGTTACTAGCATAACACTCCATCTCATACATTCAAGAGGTTTATATGGAGGGTTAGAGCATGAAGATTCGTATGAACATATACAAAGCTTCATAGAAGTGTGCATCCCTCTGTCATTCAAGAATCTACCGCAAGTGTTCATATGGCTTCGCTTATTTCCATTATCATTAACCGAGGGAGCCACTAAGTGGTTGATCGAGCTTCCAAAGAACTCCATCAAGTCATGGCAGGAGCTGGTTACAGATTTTCATGAAAGATACCCTCCATCAAAGATGATGAAATTGAGAGATGACATTCAAAATTTTAATCAAAAGGAGGGCAAATTAATTCACGAATCATGGACAAGATTTAAGAGATTTTTGCAAAAATGTCCAACGCATGGACTGTCGAGTGAGTTATTGCTCCAATACTTTTACCTTAGTTTGGATTCGGTTAATAAAAGGATAGCTGATCATCTGGTGCAAAGAGGAATAATGTTACAATCATTTGAATTAGCCTCATTCCTCCTACATGGAATGACTAGAGTAAATCAAGCATGGTACAAAAAAGATGACCAAGTTTCCCCACTATGCTTTAGATTAACGCAAGAACAACTCGATAAAGAAAGGGAGAGGGATGAAAACATCAGAAAGATGTTGTCTCAAATGGAAGTCATACAAGAGCACATGATGAGGATGTATGGAGTATTTCAAGTTGAGGAGGGTTCTTCTTCTAGTTACTTAAAACCGGGGGAGAATCAAGGTTGGAGCTCCAAAAGAGTTGAGGGGTTCTTCATCCGTTTACTTAAGACCAGGGGAGAATCAATGTTGGAACTCCACAAGATATGAGGAGGGTTTCCACCCACGCTATCAACAATTGGGATGAAATCAAGGTTGGAACCATTATAAGAGTGAAGAACCAAGGAGATATTGCCACGATTGGGCTGAGCAAGATGATCATGAGGAAGACCATACTCAATTGAGTGAAAGCCCAAAATCAAAAGGGAGTACAAGTAGTCCTCGGGTAAATGATCTAATGTCACGCATACTTGATAAAGTTGAGGGCTCTGATGATTTGCTAAAAGGGATGAGAGATGAATTTTCATCATTAAACAGTAAAACAGTAAAGTGAATTCTCATGCTGATTCCATCAAAATGCTAGAAGGTCAATTGAATCTATTATCAACTCAATTAACATCCAGGACACTGATGGAATATAATGAAAGAGGGCTGGCTATAGTTACCTATAGTGGAAAGATGGCAAAATGGAATGTGATGAAGGATGAGGACCCTCGAATGCAGGAAGAGAGCTAGGGTATATAGGAACGAGAATTGCCTATTCCACAAAACCTTGACAAAGAACCTCAAGAGGATGCATATCAACATGTTCAAGTTCCAAAAGTCACGCACCCTTTACCCAAAATACCTCCACCATTTCCTCAACGTTTGAAAAAAAGGAATGAAGATGAGAAGTTCAAAAAATTCTTGTCAGTATTCAAGAACTTATCAATTAACCTTCTTCTTGTGGAAGCATTGTTTGAAATGCCGAGATACGCCAAATTCATGAAAAAGCTGGTTACAAAGAAAAGGAGCTTGGACTATGAAACGATTGAGTTGCCCGATATTTGCAGTGCAATTATGACAAATGAGTCAATCACTAAGAGAGAAGATCCTGGGGCATTCACAATCCCGTGGACAATTAGCATGCTCCAATTCGCTAAAGCTTTGTGCGATTTAGGAGCAAGCATTAACTTGATGCCCTATGCAATGTACAAGCAACTTGGTTTAGGTGAATTAAAGGCAACCACAATGAGACTCCTTATGACTGATCGATCAATCAAGCATCCAGTGGGGATACTCTATGACATATTGGTAAAGGTAGATCGGTTCATCTTTGCGGCTGATTTTGTGATTCTAGATTGTGAGATCGATGCTGAAATCCCCATTATTTTGGGAAGGCCATTCTTAGCTATCGGGAGAGCATTGGTGGATGTCGTGGGAAATTGAAGTTCCGTGAACGATGATGAGGTGACCTTCAATATCTGTAAATCCATGAAGCAACCAAGTAATATCCATGTGGTGTTTACTGAGGATGTTATAGATGAGGCAGTGGCAAGTGTGAGCCATTTAATGCGCAAGAATGAACCCCTTGAATCTGTACTTGCCAATTATGATGAATCCGAAGTTCATGGCTATGAGGAAGTGATAGCTGCCTTATCAAGGTTAGGAGTATATTCAAGGAAATCAATCAAGTTGGATATCGACCTGAAAAATAGAGAAAGTCCTCCTGCAAAGCCATCAACAGAAGAACCACCAAATCTGGAGTTAAAAGCCCTACCCTCTCATCTCAAATATGCCTTCTTAGGAGCCAATAATACTTTACCAGTGATTATTGCAGCCGGTTTGCTTGAAAGGTAGGTGAAATTGCTCATTGAAGTACTGCGGAAGCATATAAAAACTATTGGATGGACAATAGCCGATATAGTAGGAATTCCTCCTAGCATCTGTACTCACAAGATTCGGCTTGACAGTGAATGTAAACTTAGTGTGGAGCATCAACGGATATTGAACCCTCCAATGCAAGAGGTGGTGAAAAAGGAGATCATCAAGTGGCTAGATAAAGGAGTGATCTACCCTATTACAGATAGTAAGTGGGTAAGTCCGGTGTAATGTGTACCGAATAAATGAGGTATAACCGTAGTCCCAAATGCAAAAGGAGAACTTGTGTCGACAAGACCGGTGATTGGGTGGAGAGTATGCATGGACTATCGAAAGCTTAACTGATGGACCGAGAAAGACCATTTTCCAATGCTTTTTATGGACCAGATGCTTGACCGGTTATCAGAAATAGGGTGGTATTGTTTTTTGGATAGGTACTCCGGTTACAATCAAATCTCTATTGCACCGGAAGACCAAGAAAAAACCACTTTCACTTGCCCTTATGGAATATTTGCATTCAAAAGAATGCCATTCGAACTATGTAATGCCCCAGTCACATTTCAACGTTGCATGTTGTCTATCTTTCCGGATATGGTCGAAGAGTCTATGGAAGTATTTATGGATGACTTTTCAGTCATAGGGGATACGTTTGAAGAGTGCTTAATGCCCTTAGGGCAAGTGCTTCAAAGATGCGTGGAAACGAACCTGGTCCTAAATTGGGAGAAATGTCATTTCATGGTGAAAGAAGGTATTGTTCTAGGACACAAGGTGTCGCAACAAGGGCTAGAAGTTGATAAGGAAAAAATTGAGGTAATTGAGAAACTACCCCCGCCAATTTTAGTAAAGGGTATTTGCAGCTTCTTGGGGCATGCAAGTTTCTACCGAAGGTTCATTAAAGACTTCTCAAAGATTGCACACCCACTATGAAAACTCCTAGAGAAGGAAGTGAAGTTCTATTTTGATGATGCTTGTATGGCCGCATTTAAGTGTTTGAAAGAAAAATTAGTATCCACCCCGATTATCGTCAGTTTTGATTGGTCCGAATCTTTTGAAGTAATGTGTGATGCTAGTGGTATGGCATTGGGGGTAGTGTTGGGGTAAAAGCGCAACAAACTATTTCACCCAATTTATTACGTAAGCAAAACTCTGAATAGTGCCCAGCGAAATTAAACGATCACTGAACAAGAGTTGCTCGCAATGGTTGATGCATTTGAAAAGTTCCGGGCATACTTGCTAGGCACCAAAGTAATAGTACACATTGATCATGCTGCACTCCGCTACTTGATGGCGAAGAAAGATGCAAAACCAAGATTGATAAGGTGGGTGCTGCTATTACAAGAGTTCGATTTTAAGGTAAAATATCAAAAAGGCTGTGAAAATCAAGTGGACGACCACTTATCGAGGTTGGAAGGAAGGGAAGATGCCGAGCGTGAGGTCGACTTAGACGACTCCTTCCCCGACGAACATGTGTTTGCGATATCTCTCAAACCTACACCATGGTATGCAGATTTTGCAAATTACATTGTGAGTGGATTGATGCCGGATGAGCTGACCTTTTACCAACAAAAGAGATTCATGTTCAACGTTAAAAAGTACTTTTGGGATGAACTATACTTGTTTCGAGAATGTGCTGACCATGTTATTAGGAGGTTTGTTCCGAAGGAAGAAGGGGTAGAAATTCTCCATTCTTGCCATGCATCTCCAGTGGGAGGTCACCATAGTGGTATTCGCACTGCCGCTAAAGTTCTCCAAAGTGGTTATTACTGGCCGTCCTTATACAAGGATGCACATGAATTTGCGAAGAAATGGTCTCAATGTCAGCAACAAGGCAAAGTGTCTAGAAGGCACGAGTTGCCTCTCATTCCTATTTTTGAAGTCGAGCTATTTGACGTATGGGGGATCGATTTCATGGGTCCATTTGTGAGCTCATTTGGAAATAAATATATCTTGGTGGCTGTATATTAGGTTTCCAAATAGGGGGAAGCCATCGCACTTTCAAACAATGAAGGAAAAAGTGTTGTCCAATTTCTGAAACGCTACATCTTCGCAAGATTTGGCACTCCTATGGTAATCATTAGCGATAGGCGGTCCCACTTTTGCAATAGGTGGTTTTCAATGGAACTGAGCAAATATGGGGTGAAACACAAAGTAGCAACCCTATATCATCCCCAAACAAGTGGCTAAGTCGAAGTGTCAAATCGGGAAATCAAAAGCATCCTGGCAAAGACAGTAAATGCCAATAGAACTGACTGGTCTAGGAAACTCGATGATTTACTATGAGCATATCGGACCGCTTATAAAACACCTATTGGTATGTCTCCATATCAGTTGGTTTATGGTAAGGCTTGTCATTTGCCTATCAAGTTAGAACACAAAGCATTGTGGGCATTGAAAGCTTTAAATTTGGACTGGTCAAAAACTTCAAGGGAGAGGGTGGAGCAGTTGAACGAACAAGATGAATTTAGACTTAGATCGTATGAAAGTTCAGCCATCTACAAAGAGAAGATGAAGAAATGGCATGATGCTCGGATACTCAAGCGGGACTTCAAGGTAGGAGATTGGGTTTTGTTATACAACTCTCGACTTAGACTCTTTCCCGGAAAGCTCAAAAATCCAAATGGTCTGGACCTTTTAGAGTAATGCAAGTGTTCACCAATGGTGCCATAGAAGTTGAAGATCAGGAAGGACCTCCATTTAAAGAGAACGGTCAACATTTGAAATTTTATTTTGGGGATTGTCAAAAGATTTCTTTGGTTAAAGTGGTGTATTTGGAAGACGCCTGAAGGCATTGCTGCGTCGTGCCGTGACGTTAACTAAGGTGCTGTTTGGTAGGAAACCCAAAACCCCTTTAATTTCTTTTTATTTCTTGGTAACATAATGGTGTGTTGTTCATACAGATGGAAGTACGAGAAGTGTTTGAAAAAGTGAAGGATGGCAAGCAATAGATCCAGTCGGCGAGTCACCGAAGGGGTCAGCGAATCCAACCTTATCCACCATTTAACTCAAGACATCATCAACATTGGAGTATGTAAAACTCGGCGAGCTTTGGAAATTATTGGCGAATCGCCGACCATGTCAACCATCATGATGGAAACCACCATTTGGACCCCCCGTAAACCAAAGGTCCTGTAAATTTCAGCGAAGAAACTAAACGGTCTGCGTTCCGCCGAGTGAGTAGGCGAGCTTGACTAATGTTGCCGAGTGGGCAAAAATTGGATGGTTTTTGCAAGCCAAAGGTTTAAAAGTTTCAACTTCATTCACTTTCCCTCACTTTTTATCTGTCCAAACTCACACCTGCACTCTAGTCTCTATATTTCATGCACTTTTCGAGTATTTTAGTTGCTGATTTATGCTCGAAACTTGGATTACATTGTGGCCTAGCGATTCAATTTCATTTTAGTCAGTGCGAGAGGTTGGATCCGAAACTCTAAACTATTTCTATCAATTTTGTACTGAATGCAATGACACTACCTTGTTGATGTGTACTGTGCCTCTCTGGTAGAGTTAGAATTTTGATTGCCTATGTTGATTCGATATTCTTGTCCTGGCTAAGATGAATAGATGATTTATGAAGATTGTACCTTAACATGAATGAAAGTTTGAGGGATTGTGCATGAAAGTCACTGGGTTTAAATTTAATTTAAGTTGGGAAAGCTGCAATTTTGTTTTCAGGGGTTGCAGGGTTGGATTCAAGAAGATGTGTTGAAACTAGGCACGTTGAGCCATTTGGCGAGTTAAGTCGAGCTCGTCAAACTGCTCGGCGGTTCGCCTAACGTCCTTATTTTTCCATTATTTTAATGCTATATGTAATGATAAATTCTGTAACTTTCGGTGAGACGCACAATGTCACCAAACGCATTCAGCGCCTCGCCGAAAGACTACTTGTTCGCACCCTAAATAATCTCTGTGCGCTACACTCGGCGCACCGCCTAAGTAGTTGAGCGCTTTGCCAAATGGTTCAGCGAAGTAATTTTGAAATCTAACGACCTTGCTTTTGTCCGAATACTCTCTAACTTTATCTCAAAGCTTTGTAGAAATGGCTAGACCGAAAGTAACTGGAAGAGATATGCCACCCCGACAAACAAGAGAGAAAAAATTCAAGAAATATACTAAGGAGATAGATCCTCCCAAAACAGATAATGAGGGCAAGAAACCCAATGCAAGAAAGAAAACAAATCATCGAGACCCCACTATTCTCTCATGGAGACGTGGATTCTTCACAGCCATCCACTCCTTTTTGGCGGCTCATAATTTGGACAATCTTAGTAAGTCAGCTGCTACTGGCAGATAGAGCGATTGCTTAGACAAGATCCCCTCTTTACCGCCCTTTCTGTCTTCCTTTAATTTATCTTCTGGATATTTTGTTATATGCATTTGAGGACAAATGTTTTTGTTTGTGGTGGGGTGAGGACCACACCTTTATGTGCTACTCGTAAATCGTGTTTTATTTGAGTATTTGGGTTGTGAGCTATTATTGTATTAATACTGCATTTTGTGGATGATGTTTGACCTTATGGCTCTCTTTTTTGTTCTAATTATAAAAATGACTGACCCTTCCAATTTTTTTTGAATTTTTTGCACATTTTTGCCACACTTTATATGCTCGTAAATGTGGCTGTTCCTTGGCAAATTTGTGTCTCGATTTTGATCAATACCGATGACTTGAATAGTGCTTACAATCGAATGAACATGAATGTAAGGCTACGATGAGGCCAAATGAAGTTCCGTAGACAATATGTGAACCCTTTGGATCTAGTTGTAATTTTCCATTTATCAAATCGATTCTCTTGTGATGACCGTTGCACACTAGCAAAAGTGTGGAGTCTTGTTTGACTTAAGTGTCGATGCCTTGTGTGATAAGCTTACCTGGAACCATGCATGATTACAACTAGAATTTTCCCTGTTGGTCTGGTTGACTAAGTAAGACTTTCTCTTGATAGGATCTTAGGCAACTTCGAAGAGTGTGAACCAATTTGACACATACCTCTTTTGTGACCTACCTTGTGAGCGTGTGATTCCCTTTTGAACTCCCTTTGAGCCTTATCCTTCTTTGGAAGAAACTTGATGAAAACTAGACATTTCTTAATCCATTACCAATAATTCTCTTGAATTGTGATTAATTGAATAGTCAACTTAGGCCAAAAGCCTAAGTTGGGGGTGTGGTGAAAAAGAAAAGGGAAAGTCAAGAAGTGCAAGGAAAATCTCCTTTAACCCATGGTGTTGAGAAAAATGGAACCCTTCCATATAAAAAGAAAGAAAGTTGTAGAATAAAGTACCAAAGAAATAGGGTTCCGAACAATCCATGGGAAGCGAATAATAGGATGACCTATGATGCACTAATGAAAATGATTAAGGAAAAATAAAGGAAGTGTTGAAAGCACCACATTTCATGATAATAAAAGTCATGAGCCTAAATGACCATACCTTTGCACTCAGCCCCATTACAAGCCTTGTTAAGACTTTTGTGATCTTGAGAAAGTCAAAACAAATGGTGATTGGAAAATACGGGCAAACCTATGGGTGAAAGGATGCATTGTGTTCATCTTTGTGAGTGTGAGCATTGTATCCGATTCCTGAACTCTAAATTGATTATACCTTGCGTGTGAAAATGGAATCATCATTTGTGTGAGGGCATTCAAAGGCTTTTGTTGAGCTTGAACTTGAATTTGAAGCAAGTATTGCGAGCTTGAGAATCTTTGGTAATGGTGTGTCACAACTTTAATCTTTGAGTACACAATTGATCATTGCATAAGTAAATTGAGTCTTGTTGTATACATTCATAATTGAGT
Source organism: Solanum tarapatanum (assembly GCA_029582485.1). Classification (NCBI taxonomy): domain Eukaryota; kingdom Viridiplantae; phylum Streptophyta; class Magnoliopsida; order Solanales; family Solanaceae; genus Solanum; species Solanum tarapatanum. The sequence continues at coordinate 28,293 of JAJOOB010004758.1, read as the reverse complement.
CTTGTGTAGCACTGTTTGAGACATCCTTGTTGAACTGTTGAACTTGAGTTTTACTTGAGGATAAGCAAAAGTTTAAGTTGGGGGTGTTAATGAGTCCATAAATTGGACTCATTTAGGGCTATATTTTAATAAAAAATGTGTCCTCAAATGCCTATTTTATCTCAATATCTGATGAAAACCCTTAAGTTTTAGGTATTTGAAGTTTGAAGGAAAGCATGGACACTACGTTCCAAAAAGGAACGAAAAGAATGAAAAGAACGAAGAAATGAAGGCCTGAGGATCGCCGAGTCCACTTGGCGAGTCACCGAAGGGTCTTACTTCGCCTTTTGTTCCAGTGTGCTGAGCCCTGAAGGAAAGGATCAAGTCGGCGGAAAAATGGAGCAGTCGGCGCATCGCCGAGAAGTTTCGCGAAGCAGTACCATGTCGCCTAATGGCCCAGAGCATGACGATGCTGAAGGATGGTGCAAGACGGCGATGAACTACACCAAAAGGTGAATCACCGAGTTGATCGGTGATACCAAATAACGTTGCCGAATGATCCGCTGCAGCACAAATCTGTGAAAACTATAAATACTAGTTACAGTTGTAGTTTTAAGAGTCGAATAATTATTATAATTTTCATATAGAATAGTAATTTTTGATATTTTGCTTTAAGTTTGAGAGGGTTTTGAAGACTTCAAGATCCAAAGGGTTTCATCTTCAAGATTTGGATTTGGGTCTCTTGGATTCTTCAATTTTGGCCTGTATCAAGACTTAAATCTTCATACCCAGTTGAATGCGAGCTCAATTTGGTATACATTTCTATCTCTTATACATGTGTGGCTAAAACCCCCAATTCTTGGGGTGTAATTTAGCGAATATGGGTTAAGATAATTGTTGGGTCTTGCCTGCTGATAGTTTAATCGTAGTTTAATTGTGATTTCGTTTAGTAGTTGTGGATGAATTTAATGAATTTGTAGCTGCAAATACAATTTTATTTATGTGTTTTCGGCTTGCTCGAGAGAGAGGTCGTAAAACTAAAACTTCTAAATTGATGGCCGATGGGAGTGGGTCGACATGAGGTTCATCTCGAGAGAGTGAATCCTAGTTTAATTCCCACACACTCAGCTCGAGAGAGTGAGTGTGTTAAGACATAGGTTGGTCTTCATGCGGCAAGTGGGTGTTCGAGAGGAACGCATTTGAAATGGGTTAAGTTGATCGAGAGAGAGCTTATCCCCGTTAAAGTTTAGCCTAGTCACAATTATTCTATGAATCTTTTATCGAAAGCATGTACCCAATAATCTAGCTTAACCCGTATTCCCTTCACATCCCAAGGATCCCCTTTAATTACTTAGAAATCCTTGTTTAATTTGCTGTTTTTACCTTACTTGTGACAAAACCCCCCATTGTTAATTGATACTCTTGTGTCCCCCTTTAATTTACAATGTTTTTAATCGTTAATGTGTTTAGCTACGACTAGTAGGAACTAAATTTTGTTTTTCTATTAATTCTCAAAACCACTCCCTTTGGAACGATCCCAACCCTTGGTTGGGTTACTAAACTATTGTACGATCGTAGACACTTGCATCAGAAGTTGTGTCTTGATTACGCAAACATCAATTTCCCGATTCGAAACTTAAACTTGGCCATTCTTTTGAGGATGATATGGAGTTGCCACTTTATGTCTCACCCCATATTTTCTCAATGCGGACGCAAAAGGCTTGTTGCAGAAATGTGATCCTCCATCACTTATAATAGCCTGATGAGTACCAAACCTGGCAAAGATGTAGCATTTGAGGAACTGAACAAAACTTTTCCCTTCATTATTTGGTAGTGAGACATCCTCTACCCATTTATAAACATAATCTACTACCACAAAAATGTACTTATTACCAAACAAACTTACAAATGGACCCATGAAATCTATTCCCTAAACATTAAATAACTCAACCTCCAGAATAGGCGTGAGAGGCAACTCATGTCGTCTAGACACTTCACCTTGTTTTTGACATTGAGCGCACTTCGTAACAAACTCTTGATAATCTTTGTAAAGGGGTGGCCAGTAGTAACAACTTTGAAGATTTTTAGCAGTTGTACGCACCCTACCATGATGACCACCAACCGGTGAATCATGACAAGCATGGAGAATTTCGGTGACTTCCTCCTCTCGTATGGATCTCCTAATTATATGGTCTGCACACTCTCTGAATAAGTATGGTTCATCCCAAAAGTAATTCTTGACGTCGAACAAAAACCTATTTTGTTGATAGAAGTTCAGTTCTTCTGGCTTTAATCCACACACCACATAGTTAGCAACATCAAAATAACAAGGAGTTTGTTGGAGAGTTACCGTGAATACTTATTCATCGGGAAATATATCATTTATGTCTACCTGAGTCTCATCATTCTCCTTGCCTTCTAACCATGATAGGTGATCATCCACCTGATTTTCACAACCTCTTCTGTCTTTGACTTCGAAGTTAAATTCTTGTAACAACACCCACCTTATTAATCTTGACTTGTCATCTTTCTTTGCCATCAAATACCGAAGAGCAGCGTGGTCTGTAAGAAAAACCACTTTGGTACCTAGCAAGTATGAGTAAAAAAGCGATGAATAAAGGCATTTGTTGAGTCGCTGACCTGTTCGGCGACACACGACTTATACCACCGAATGACCCTGAAGGCCTATCTAAAAGCGTATAAGTTGATTTTTAAAAAGAGATTAGGGTATTCTATCATTGTTAGACTTGGAGCTTTTAACTGAAACATTGTTTTTGCTTAGTTGTAAATAGTTTTCTAGTAGAGTTTGAATTGGGTTTTGGAATTGAAGCTAAATGGAAGCATTGTAGAGACTCGGAGATTAATACCCAACTATGAAGAACGTAATTTGTATTGATTTCGTACTTTTTATAATGTGTGGCTAAACCCCCAGTCTTGGGGGTGTGTCTATGTGATTAATTGCTTTGATTAGCTTATGGATATTAGTAATTACTGATTTAGTTGCTGTTTTGAAGAGGGTTTGATTGGTAATTGAGGTTTAATTTATGAATTATAGTTGAAATATGCAATTCTAACTTAGTATTCTATGCTTGCTTGAGAAAGTGGTTTTAGAATTAAGATTAGCAATTGATAATTGTAGTGATTGGGTATTTGCGGGTTCAACTCGAGAGAGTGAATCCTAATTCGATCATATCTATCTAGCTCGAGATAGTAGATAAATTGAGGTAGTGGTTGCTTTTAGTTTGATGCTTGTTAAGGTTCGATAGGACTCACTTGATACATGGTAGTTTATCGAGATACGACTATTATATCAAAAGCCTAGCCTACCCAATTAGATTCAACAACTTTTAGTAACTGCAAATCACCTCTATAGCGAAATTGGCAATTAATCAATCACATCCCCAAGTATCCCTATCGATTTGATTTCTCTCATGTTCTCTTAGTTGTTAATTGACAAACATTATTCCCCATTTGACACTTGTTGTCAACCCCTTAGATTTTAATTGAATGATTTTGATAATTCCTATTCCTACAACTCCTTAGAACATGTCTTTCACTTCGTAACTGAATTCTAACTTGTATCACTCCCTGTAGGATTGACCCCAATAATTTGTTGGGCTTATACTAGATTGTGATCGCCTACATGTATTGGATGAGTTGTAGTTGAGCGTTATAAAAAATTGCGCCATTGCCGGTGAGTGGTGTGTAAAATTCTCTTATTGAAGTATAGATGTGATCTAATATTGTTTGTAGTTGAATCAACTTACTTTACTTGGAATTTGTGGTTAGATGTTTTTGAGCAGGTGACAAGATGAGTGTGAATGGAAGCACCACGATGACTACCAAGATGATGTTGACAACTTGAATAATGCCATTGAAGCTCACTTGGGTAGCGTAAGTGCTATTTGCTTAACTTCGATTGTGGGATATGCTGCATTCCATATGACAAGCACGATGCTACAACCATTGCAAATGAAAGGTGTATTTAGAGGGCTAGATCATGAGGATCCTCATGAGCATGTTCAAAACTTTGTGGACATATGTGGCCCATTCTCCCTCAAGAATATCTCACAAGAATCAGTCCGGCTTTGGTTATTCCCATTTTCTTTAATGGGGGAAGCGTCCAAGTGGTTATCGGATCTACCAAGGGACTCCATTTCATCTTGGGAAGAACTTACCGTGGTATTTAAAATAAGATTCTTTCCAACCTCGAAGATGGTGAAGTTGCGAGACAATATTCAATTTTTCAAGAGAGTAGACGGAGAACAGATTCATGAAACATGGCTGATATTTCAAAAGTTGTTATTGCAGTGTCCAACTCATAGGCTTCCGGGTAATGTGATACTACAGTACTTTTATCGGAGTTTAGAGTCAGTGAACAAGAGTAGTTGACCAGCTTTTCCGAGGAGGTATAATGTTACAACCATTTGAAGTAGCATCCTTCCTTCTTGATGAATATTTATCGGGCTTGATACACTCAAGAGGACCAAGTATCTCCATTGAATTTTAGGATGAAAAATGAACAAATTGATAAGGAGAAATAGCGGGATGAGACTATTAGCAAGATGATGTCCCAAATGGAGTTGTTGAGAAAACAAGTATTCGAAAGCATTGATAAAAACAAAGAGGTAAAAAGAGTGTCTAGGCTTGAAGAGGGTTCTTTCCCGAGCTATTTAAAGTCCGGTGGGAATCAAGTTTGGAACACACTTACGGAAGAAGAACGGAGAGAATACAATCAAGGTCTGGCTGACCAAAATGACTTTTAGAAGAGAGAAGACAATCATGAGGAGTATCACAGGCTAACATATGACAGCCCAAGGTCAAAGGGTAGTTTAGGATGTCTTCGAGTGGATAATTTGTTGTCGCACATTCTAGATAAGGTTGAAAGGTCTGATGACATGCTTAAGGAAATTAAGGCTGATTTCTCATCATTGAATAAAAATTTCAATTCTCATGCGGATTCTATTAAGCAACTTGAATGTCAAATGACCAAACTTTCAGCCCAATTAGAACCCAAGCTTTTACAGAAGAGTGTAGATGAGTATACGGCAAGTTCAATGGTTGATCATGACAAAGGCTTGGTAGTGGTTACACGAAGGTGGAAAATAGTAAGTGGTGATGTGATGGTAATGATGGGACAAACACTTGTGAATAAGAGAAAGACACCATTGAGGTAGAGAGGTCCACTCAAGCACCGGAAAATAACATGCTCAAAAAGAATGAAGAAAACCCAAGGCAAAGCACCACCGGGGAGCTGCAAATAGGTAAAGAAAGGGTTGCATCATCTCCAAAGTTAGTGAAACCGTTACTCAAAATCAATCCCCCATTCCCTCAAAGGCTCAAAAAGAGAAATAATGGTGAAAAGTTCAAAAAATTCCTATCTATGTTCAAGTCGCTTTCCATAAACCTTCCATTAATGGAAGCATTGGTTGAGATGCCGGGATACACGAAATTCATGAAGGAGGTAGTCACTAAGAAAAGAAGTATGGGTTTTAAAACAATTGAAGTCTCTCACAATTCTAGTGCCGTTATGACTAGCAATGTGATCACAAAGAAATAAGATCCGGTGGCATTTACTATCTCGTGTACCATTGGTATGCTTTAGTTTTCCAAAGCGTTATGCGACTTGGGGGCAAGTATAAACTTGGGCTTGGTGAACCAAAATCAACAAAAATGCGGCTGCTTATGGCTGATCGGTCTATCAAACACCCCACTGGAATACCTTATGATATATTGGTGAAGGTGGATAGATTTATCTTTCCGGCTGACTTTGTTATTTTGGATTGTAAGATTGATGCAGAGGTGCCTATTATTTTGTGTAGACCATTTTTGGCAACCAGAAGAGCTCTAGTGGATGGTGAAAGTGGTGAGTTGATGTTCCGGGTAAATGAAGAGGAGGTTGCCTTCAATGTGTGCAAATCACTAAGGCAGCCTAGTGTCATTAATGTAATTTCAACAATTGATGTGATTGATGAAGCAATGGCTAATGTGAGTTAAATGATGTGTATGGGTGAACCTTTTGCAACTGTCCTTTCGAATTATGATGAGACCAAAGTTTAAGGGTATGATGAAGTAGTGGCTGCTCTATCGGGACTACGTGTTCATGCAAGAAACCCAGTGAAGATTGAAATTGATTTAAAAAATTGGGAGTCCCCCTACCAAACCGTCCACGGAAGAACCTCCAAAGTTTGAGTTGAAAGCGCTTTTATCTCATCTTCAGTAAGTATTTTTGGGAGAAAACAACACTTTACCCGTCATCATTGCAACTGACTTGGTTGAATGGCAAGTGAAATTACTTGTAGTGGTGTTAAAGTGATACATCATGGCTATAGGTTGGACAATCGCTGATATTGTAGGTATTCCCTAGATATTTGCACTCATAAAATTCAATTGGACAACGAATGCAAACTGAGTATTGAGCATCAAAGATGGCTAAATTGGCCTATGCAAGTGGTGGTAAAGAAATAAATCATTAAGTGGTTAGATGTGAGTGTAGTATATCCGATTGCGGATAGAAAATTGTTAAGCCCTGTGCATACCAAAGATGAGGGATCTTAGTAGTTCCAAACGAAAAAGGGAAACTTGTTAGCGGGTATGCATGGATTAGCAGAAGCTAAATGCATGGACCGAGAAAGAATATTTTCCAATGCCGTTTATGGACCAAATGCTTGATAGGCTTGCGGGGTATTGGTGGTATTGCTTTTTGGATGGTTATTCCGGATACAACCATATTTCCAGTACACCGGAAGACCAAGAGAAAACTACTTTCACATATCCCTATGGGACATTTGCTTTCAAAAGGATGCCTTTTGGGTTATGTAATGCCCTGGCAACATTCCAACAATGTATGCTCTCTATTTTCTCCGATACGGTGGAAGATTCGATGGAAGTATTCATGGATGATTTATCAGTCGTTGGTGATTCATTTGAAGATTGTATCGAACATCTTGGGCTGTTGCTACAAAAGATTTATAGAAACCAACCTAGTTCTAAATTAGGAGAAGTGTCATTTCATAGTAAAGGAGGAAATTGTCTTGGGGCATAAAATTCTAGGAGAAGTCATGCAAGTGGATCAAGCTAAGGTTGAATTCATTGCCAAACTTGCCCCTCTTATCTAGGTAAAAGGTGTCCGGAGTTTTCTAGGCCATGCTGGCTTCTACAGAAGGTTCATAAAGGATTTTTCCAAGATAGCACACCCTCTTTGCAAATTGTTAGAAAATGAGTCAACTTTAAATTTGGATGATGCTTGTCTAAAGGCATTTTAATGTTTGAAAGACAAGTTGGCGTCAACCCCAATCGTTATTACCGCAATTGGTGTATTCCGTTTGAGCTCATGTGTGATGCTAGTGGGGTAGATTTAGGGGCTATTCTTGGCCAATGAAAAGGGAAATGGTTTCATCCAATTTATTATGCAAGTAAGACCCTTAATGTGGCGCAATAAACCTATACCGTCACGGAGCAAGAATTATTGGCGGTAGTGTATGCATTTGAAAAGTTAAGAGTGTACCTTTTGGGAACCAAAGTGATGGTGGATACAGATCATGCATCCATTAGATACTTGATGGCTAAGAAGGGTGCAAAACCAAGGTTGATTTGATAGGTCTTATTGTTGCAAGAGTTTGATTTTGAGGTAAAAGATCAAAAGGGGTGTGAAAATCAAGTGGCAGATCATTTGTCGCGGTTGAAAACCAATATGATTAATCCTAACGAAAGGGATATTGTAGCTGAATTTCTAGATGAAACAGTGATGTGGGTAACCAAAAGCAGCACTCCTTGGTATGCTGATCTTGCTAACTTTGTAGTGTGTTGCATATTGCCCGAAGGTCTGAATTTCTCCCAATAAAAGCGGTTCTTGTTGGATGTAAATAAATATTTCTGGGACGAACAATATCTATTAAGAGAATGTGCAAACCATATAATTCGTTGATGCGTACCAGAAGAGGAAGTCAATGAAATTCTCAATACTTGTCATGCTTCACTTGTTGGTAGATATCATAGTGGGGTGCGGACATCATCAAAAGTGCTTCAAAGTGGCTACTATTGGCCATCACTATACCCAGATGCACATGAGTTTTTGAAACAATGCATACCTTCCCAAAAGTAACGAGGAGTATCAAGAAAGCATGAATTGCCTCTTAATCTTATCCTAGAAGTTGAGTTATTCGACGTGTGGGGTATAGATTTCATGGGTCCATTTGTAAGCTCTTTTGGAAACAAGTACATTTTGGTGGAGGTTGACTATGTCTCTAAATGGGTGGAAGCTATAGCATTACCCAACAATGAAAGTAAGAGTATTGTGCAGTTCTTAAAACGATATATATTTGCTCGATTTGGTATCCCGTGTGCTATCATCAGTGATGGCGGATCTCATTTTTGCAACCGGATATTTTCCTTATTGTTGAGCATATACGGAGTCAAGCATAAAGTTGCAATGCCATATCATCCACAAACAAGCGGCCAAGTGGAAGTTTCAAACTAGAAGATTTTTGATAAAAATGGTAAATGAAAATCAGACGGATTGGTCTAAAAAATTGGATGATTCTCTATGGGCATATCATACTGCGTTCAGAACATTGATTGGTATGTCACCCTATCAGTTAGTGTTTGGAAAGTCGTTTCACCTTCCAATTGAGCTTGAACATAAGGCTCTATAGGTGTTGAAGACACTAATTCTGAACTGGGAGAAGGCTGTGAAAAGGATAGTAACTCAACTTCATAAGTTGGAGGAGTTTTGATTGAAAGCATATGAAACCTCAGCACTATATAAAGAAATATTGAAAAAGTGACATGACGCCAAAATCCTTTAGCGCGAATTTCGAGTTGGTGATTTTGTTTTGCTCTATGATTTTTATTTGAGACTCTTCCCCGGTAAACTTAAGTCAAAATGGTCTGGTCCATTCAAGGTTACTCGAGTATTTACAAATGGGGCAGTCGAAGTTGAAAGTAAAGATGGACCAGCTTTCAAGGTGAATGGGCATCGTCTGAAACACTATTTTGGAGAATGTCATGAGATATCGGTAATTGAAGTGGTGTATTTGGAAGATACTTGAATGGATTTCCACTTCGTGCCACGACGAGGCAACACAAGTTGTATTTTTTTCAAATAATGTGTGCTGGATGTGTAGGAACATGTGATTGGGTGATGGCATGGCCATTTCGGCGATCCGCCGAGTGGTCCATCGATCCCGATTTGGCTCGCCTTTTTCACATGATGGGAGGACCATCGTCCTGGAATATTTAGCGAAGCACCCAGTCTGTTGGGCGATGCATCAATGAGGTTTGGCGAGCCCGACTTCAACCGCCGCTGTTCTGGAATATTTTATGGTGCTACTTATCTGTTCGACGGTGCGTCAATCGGGTTCGGCGAACTCGACTTCGACTGCTATTTGGTCATATTTGCATGGCCAGTGTTCTGTAACTTTCAGTGAGCCACGTGCAGTTCGGCGGTTCACCGAGTGGTTCGGTAACTTCTAACAAGCTTTGCCGATGGGCATCATAGTGAAGAATTCTTCTAAACACGTTCCTTTCATTTAGTACTTTTTCCTTCATCTTTTTTTCTTTATTTTTCATTTTGGATTGAGGACAATGTTAGGTATATTTGGTGGGGTGTGGGTTTGAGACCACCTTTTGAATGTGGTTGGTCTCTTTCAATTTCGAGTATCGATGATGATCAATACCGATGACTTAAATAGTGCTCTTAATTGAACAATATGAGTGTGTGGCTACGATGAGGAAAATTAAGTTACATAGGTCATACGTGAACTCCTAGCATCTCGTTGTGACTAGTCGGTTGTTGAGTTGATCTCTTGTGATGATCATTGCAGGCTAGCTAAAAATTGTAGAGTCTTGCTTGATGATTGTGTCGAATGCCATGTGTCATGAGGTTTTCTTGTAATATGTGCTTGGTGATACCTAGAACTTGCCCTGTTAGTCCAATTGATTGATTTAAGCAAACAATTGAAATGACCTTAGGCAATTTGTGAAGAGTGAACAATTAATATTATACCTCTTTGTGGCCACCTTGTGAGAGTGTGAACCTGGCTTGGCACCATTCGAGCCTAACATTTTTTTAGGATGAAATTTGAACAACTTTGACCTCTTTGTCCCATCACCTAAAACCTTAATGAAGTATTGGTTCGTTTGAATAGACAACTTAGGCAAAAGCCTAAGTTGGGGGAGTGGTGAAAAAAGAGGAAAAAAAAGAAGCGTGAGAAATTCTCCCTTGAAAGATCATGTGAAAAAGATGGAACCCCTCAATGTTAAAAAAGGAAACAAAAGAAAAATGTAAAAAAAATGAAAAAGAGAAGAGGTTCTGCAATAAAGTTTTTGAAATAAGCAAAAGAAATGGGGCATCCAATGAATCATGCTTAAATAAACAATGGGGTGGATTGTGAACATCATAAAATGTGAAATAGAAGGAGAAAAAGTGACACGCAGGCCATACTTTATGAAGGTAGAAGTCACTAAACCAAGAACGATCATACCTTCACACTCATCCCCGTTACAAGCTTTGAAAGACCTTTGTGATCTTGAGTGAGCTGAATATAATGTTGATTGGAAAATAAAGGCAAGCGTATGGGTAGAGTCATACATGTGTTTATCTTTGTGAGTGTGAGTGTTGTTTTTGATTTTGATATTCTAAATTGTTGATGAGTCTTGTGTGAGCGTTGAATCATTATTGGTGTTAGGGAATTTCAATGCTTCTGTTGAGCTTGAACTTGCATTTGAAGCAAGCATTGTGAGCTTGAGTTCCATTTGATGATGGTTAGTGATAGTTTGAAACTTAGAGTGCACAATTGAACATTGTATCTTTAGTTTGAATCTCTTGTGTGCATATGTGTTTAGTCTTGAGTAGCACTGTTTGTAGACATCCTTATTAAGCTAATTGAACTTGTATTTTACTTGAGGACAAGCAAAAGTTTAAGTTGGGTGTGTTACTGAGGCTAAGAATTTGACTCATTTAGGGCTTGATAATTACAGTTTAATGCCCTAATTTTCCTAACTTATGCTCTAAATTGATGCTTATGTGTTGATTTGTAACTAGGAAGACAAAAGAGCAAGATAAGAACATTAACAGGTAAAAGAGAGAGGAAAAACAAAGCTCACGGTCGCCAAAGACACTCGGTGGTTTGACGAGTGGAATCTTATCCCGCCCAATGTTATAGTGTGCCAGACCTCGGATCAAGAACATTAAGCAATTGAACACACCTTTTGGCGAATCGTTGATTTCATTTGTGAAGGAGTCCCAGTCTGCCAAAAGTTATAGGACAACTGGTGAAGATGCATATACAAAAAGCCGATCAGAAAGGGTAGAAGGTGCATCACCGATCAGGTCGGCGAGCTCGACTTGGATCGCCTATTGTTACAATATTAAATGGGTGAGAACTCAAGATAAAAAGGCGATGGATAGAGGCGTTTGGCAAGTCGCCGACCTGTTCGGCAACACGCGACTTATACCGCTGAATGAACCTGAAGGCCTAAATCTGAAAGTGTATAAATTGAGTTTTAAAAAAAGATCAGGGTATCCCATAATTGTTAGACTTAGATATTTTAATTGAAACATTGTTTTTGCTTTGTATTGAAGAGTTTTCTAGTAGAGTTTGAATTGGGTTTTGGAATTGAAGCTAAATTTAAGCATTGTAAACACTCAGAGATTAATACCCAGCTATGAAGAACGTATTTGGTATTGATTTCTTACTTTTTATGATGTGTGGCTAAAACCACCAGTCTTGGAGTGTGATTATGTGATTAATTTCCTTAACTAGATTATGGGTATTAGTAATTACTGATTTAATTACTATTTTGTAGTGGGTTTGATTGGTAATTGAGGTTTAATTTATGAATTGTAGTTGAAGAATGCAATTCTAACTTAGTATTCTATGCTTGCTTGAGAAAGAGGTTTTAGAATTAAGACTAGCAATTGACAATTGTAGTGATTGGGTTGCTGCGGGTTCAGCTCAAGAGAGTGAATCCTAATTGGATCCTACCTATTTAGCTCGAGATAGTAGATAAATTGAGGTAGTGGGCTGTTTTTAGTTTCATGCTTGCTGAGGTTCGAGAGAACTCACTTTATTCTTGGTAGGTGATTGAGAGATGGCTATTACATCTAAAGCCTAGCCTACCCACTTAGATTCAACAACTTTTAGTAATTACAAATCACCCGTATAGAGAAATTGACAATTAATTGATCACATCCCTAAGTAACCCTATCTACTTAATTTCTCCCATGTTCTCTTAGTTATTAATTAACAAACTTTATTCCCCATTTGATACTTGTTTTCAACCCATTAGATTTTAATTGAATGATTTCGATAATTTCTATTCCTAGAACTGCTTAGAACATGTCTTTCACTTCGTAACTAAAATCTAAGTTGTATCACTCCCTGTGGGATCGACCCCAACTCTTTGTTAGATTTATAGTAGATTGAGATCACCTATACCTAGTATTGGATGATGTGTAGTTGAGTGTTATCAGTCGGCGGACTAAACTTGAAACGAAGATTCACTGAAATTGGTTGGGCGAGCTAGAATATACACCGCCGAATGTAACATATTCCTGAGTAATAATAAAAGTTGAATGGTCGAAGAAGGTAGTAATTGTTTATCTGCCAAATATGAAATGCTGACTCGATCGAGTTTACCAAGTGAGGTTCAAACACATGAAGCCTGAAGCAAAAAAGGGTGAGCTAAAGGGAAATCAATGATGCACCATATCAGAAAAGTGAGCTCGACTAATGTTACCGAATAGGTCAAAAGTTGAATTTTTGGAAAATGATAAATAGCCAAAAGAGATAGAAAATGTATCCGATTAGGAAGGAATAATTTACATCAGATTTTAGAGAGACTTTGCATGAACTAGTCTTTTTACCTTTTGAGAAATATTCTTTGTTTTTGGGGTGTTTTGAAAAACCTTGTAATTGACATTGGAGAGTTCAAATCAAAGTGGGTGTTGAATATTATACTTTATTTCAACTCTCCAATGGATGTAAACATAATTGCTATACTTTCTTTTTCTTTTATGATGCTTGGATAAAATTCGAATTCTAGGGGTGTGATTATGGGGTTGGGTCTTGATTTAGTGTAGTTGGTCTTATGTCTTGCTCTGTATTATTGTTGTTCATTCATGAATTTGAGTTATTTAGCATGGGTTAATTTATGGGTTATGTTTGCAAACCTAATTCCAGTCTAGATATTCGATTGATGCTCGAAAGTGATTAATTGAAGTGGGTAAATAGCTTGATGCATACAATCTGGGCTTGATTTCTATATTTTACTCGAAAGAGAAATTATGGTTCAATTCTAGTTGCCAAATATGCTCGAAAGAGAGATTCTAGTAAGTTATTGGGTTGATTTGTAATTTATATAGATGCGACCTACAGGAGATTCAATGGTATGATGCTTTGAGATTGAATGAAGATTAGTTTCATTGAAGATTATCTAGTCTATCTATGATTGTTTAGGATTATTCAGCAATCACATGTACCCCTATTTGACATCGATACCAATCTTCGAACCCTTTGATCGTTTCTTACTTTTTTGAATCCCTAGTTTTAGTTTAATTATTATAAGTGATACCAAAACCTTTTTCATAAATTTAGTGGAATCATCAACTCACTTTCCCTAATTGCTACAACGAACACGTTTGCATTCTTAATTTCCTAATTGAATTCCTTGCATTATATCACTCATTGTGGGATTCAACCCCAATTCTTTGTTGGGTAATTTTTATTACTAACAACTGCTTACTCTTTTAGTTATTTTAGAGCATTTTGAGTGTAACACCCCGGAAAATGGTAGGATAAACTAGAGCCTCATTGTGTGGGTTAGCGTAACCTTAAAGCAACGACTAGGCTATCTTAGAGCTTAAATGGTTAAGGAAGGAGTCTGGGGTGAAGTCTAGGGCCTTAAACTACCTAAGAAAAAAGAAGGAAAAAAAATAGTTACCTCAAGACCATTCGACGATGGGAAGTAGCTTCGCCTATGAGACTAGGCGATGCGCCAAAGGGCTCTTCTCGCCTAATGGACAGCCTCCTCACTAGTCCTAGCTATTGTAACAAAGGGCGAGATGGGCTGAGGGTCGCCCAATGGGTTGGCGATTCACCAATTGCCGCCTAAGTGAGCTGCCAATTTATGGAGCTCACTGTAACTTTGGGCGAGCCTAAGATGAATTAGGCGAGTCGCCTAAGTGCCTTGGCGAGCCAAAGGGTGCCAATGGGCGAGCTTCAGCATGGGAAGGCTAGAATTTGCAGTTTAATGAAGGGTCTTTTAGTAAATCTTTTCTAACCTTAAACCAAAACTTTCTACCCTTTTCCAACCAAATATAAATAATTTTTAGAGTCAAATTCTCACGTTTTAATTACTCCTAAAAGAAATAAAAGAAGACCCAAATCCTTTCAATTTTTCTCTCTCTAGAAGTTCCTCCATTGAAAACCACCAAGAACTTGAAGATTACGGTTCAAGCTCCAACATTTTCACTCCAATTCATGGGCAAGGTTTCTATTAAGGTATGGGGATCTTGATTCATGGATTAGTTTCTTCATGAAGCCCTTTAAAACTCTTATTTCGAAATTGGTATCTTGGCTAAAAACTAGGGTTTCTATTCTAGCCATGGGTTCATCCTAAAAACGTTTCCATTATGTTATTTGACTTATATCATGGATGAATTGATGTTATTTGGGGATTTATATTGTAAAAATCCCCATGAACCCATGTGCACCCCATGACCCCGATTTCATGAATGTTAGTGAAGGTATTGAGGCAAGATGATTACTATGAATTGTATCTATGATTATTTAGTTGTTGAATCTTGTTTCCTCATGCCTATTGTAGTATCTTTAGGTGTAATTGTGATACATTATTAATAACCTTGAAAGGGGTAAACTTCTAGGGTTATGTACATATTGAGGAATCTTGTATATGAACTTGGGGTTTACCTGAAGGGTAAAAGTTCTATGACAATGGTGCAAAGTGAGGTATTGGTGAATGGTCTTTCTTCCCTTATCCCTTACATATAATGTTGCATAAATTGCTTAGAATGATGTTAATGTGTTGTGTTGACTGAAATTATAGTTTTCATGAAGACACTATGAATGCTAATGTGAAACTTCTACTCACATGCTAAGGTTGATTCTAGGTTGAAAGTGCATTCTCACCTTAATGAATCTATGAGCTACTTATTGAATTGTATTGAATGAAGGGTTGAACAATACTTCACACATGTAGATACAATGGAAAGACTAATGATAATAATTTGGGAGATAATACTAAGCACTGAGTGGATATGGCCAATGAGGAAAAGACCTTCCCATTAATGCAAGAGGTTGGGTCATCTTAGTAAACTCATAAGATGGGGACTCCTCCGTTAATGCCAGAGGTAGAGTTTCTAGAAGCAATCTCTCTATCCCATAACTATGTGCCAACATAGGATTTAGCTAGTGGATCCACCTTATAGCTATATACTTAGTTCTACCTTAGGAAAGTAGAACATCTCATTATGGTGTGGGGTTTAGACACTGGATTCCATATAGCTCTCATGGTCTATTTCGGTTATGGTTGTTTTTCCCTAGATAATGAGATAATGGATGAAGCATGAACTACTCTCTAACTTCTTAGTAAAGTTGCTAGGTAGGAGTGGGGGTATGGGACTTCACTTTTACATTGCACTAGTAAACTTGGTAGGATGATATAGATGGTTCTCATTACTATGTTGAGACATGAATGCATGCATTTATATTGAATGGATAGTTTCTATGAATGACTTGTCCTTATATTCAAATGTTATACATGACTAATCCTCTACTTATGATTATTGAATGTGATGAAGTCTAAAAGTAATATGTGTGACCAAGGTAGTTACTAAGGGATGCTTAGTAAGGTTGGTATTATGGGATGCCAACCATACATGGCACAAGTGGACCTTAGGGGTTGCTATTGTCATGTCTTTATTATACTGTGAATATAATTGTGATATTAGCTTGAATCTTGTGTTGATGATGCAAGTTGGTTTCAAAACCTCATAAATTTATATTTTTTTATAAAAATGTCCTTTTTGCATGTTTTAAGGTTTTTATGTATATTTCCATACTTAGTACATATTATGTGCTAACCCCTTTTTCCCTTCTATATCTTATGAGTGTAGGTTCCGGCTAGGACTTCCAACTCCCTACTTTGAAGAAAACTTGGAATAGACTTCTCCAAGACTTGTGGTAGGTCCTCAAGATCCGAGGACAAGCATTTGATTCCACTTTATGTTCTTTCCTATTGTAATAGATTTTGTAAACATTCTATGTACTTCCTTCTATGAGACAATGATGTCTAAAGGGCTATTGACCCTACTTGAGATTCTCTATTCTACTTAGATGGTGTATGAGACTAAGAGTCTAGATTCCTACTATTTTCATTTTATGAAAATGAAGTTTGAACTTCTATTGTACAGTTTTAATTTTCTGCATTATTTCTACTTTCTTTTGTTATGATATGCTAGGGCTTGTATGAAACCCTTTTGGAGTCGACTACACCATGTTTACGTCTAGGTGTACCCCTGAGTCGTGACAAACTTGGTATCGAAGAATAAGTTGTTGGGATAATTCTTAGTTTAATGTCTCATTTACCGCATCTAGTTGAGTCTTGTTCATGAGTGTTAAGCGCGCCACACTTATGAATAGGAGGCTATAAGATGTCTAAGAACTCTCATTTTCTTCATTACTCTTTAGTCGTGTTGTGGAGTCCTAACTCTATGAAGTCCTTTATCCTAATCCTTTTCTTGTGATTATAGTCAATGAATATAAGAAGGGCCAATGTAAGAAGGGCACGGGGGGAGAATGTCAATGAGGAGGTTCCCCCTCATGCTCCTCAAGACCCTCAAGTCCCTTTTGATGAAGGAGCAATATCTAATCTGGAGATAAGAGAGACTTTTCATACCCTAACTCAACTCATGACGGTGCAAACTCAAGTCGTCACCACTCAAGCACAAGCTTTGATGGCCCATGCTAACCGAGACGTGGGGCCCTGGGCAAATCCAAATGTTAGTACCATGGCCTCAAGGTTGAGGGACTTTACCTGTATGCATCCCCTTATGTTCTATGGCTCTAAGGTAAATGAGGACCCATAAGATTTCGTAGATGAGGTCTAGAAAATAGTGTATGCCATGGGAGTTACTTCTATTGAGAAGGCCGAGTTAGCCGGGTATCAATTTAAAGACGTAGCCCAAACTTGGTACAATCAATGGAAGGATAATGGGGGCTATAGGAGCGGCTCCCGTGACTTGGGAGATATTCAAGAAGGCTTTCCTTGAGAGGTTTTTCCCCCGCGAAAAAAGAGAGGCAAAAGTTAAGGAGTTCATCAATCTCCATCAAGGAGGGATATGTGTCCAAGAATACTCATTGAAATCCATAAAGTTGTCCAAATATGCTCCCTCTTTGGTTTCTAATCCAAGGGATGAAATGAGTCGCTTTGTCACCGGTGTGTCTGATGCTATTGAAGAAGAGTGTTGAGCGAAAATGCTCCATTACAACATGGATATCTCTAGGTTGATGGTACATGCTCAACAAGTGGAAGAGTCAAGGCTTAGAAAGAAGAATAAAGAGGCTAAAAGGTCAAGGACCGATAAGGGAAATTCATCTAAAGGTAAGTTTAAAGGTCAAGGTGAACCAAGGTTTAAGAGAAGGTTTACCAGCCAAACCCCTCCAATGTTCCTAAGTCTAACACAGGAAAGGTGACTACCCCTAAGCCTCAAGGAGTCACTAGGAGTGGCCCTTATGTTCAAAGAACTAGTTGTGCAAAATGTGGTAAAAAGCATGAAGGGAAATGTCTTGCCGGTATGGGCGTGTGCTATGGATATGGAAAAACTGGCCACCAATTGAAAGATTGTCCAACTCGTACGGCCAAGGGAAGAGAAGGTAATCAGGCTCCCACTAGTGGTTCCAACTCCAATGCTCCCAAGAAGAATCGCTTCTATGCTCTCCAATCTAGAAGTGACCAAGAGGGTTCCCCGAACGTTGTTATCGGTATGTTACAAGTATTTTCAATTGATGTTTATGCATTATTAGACACCGGTGCCACTTTGTCTTTTGTTACTCCTTTAGTGGCTATGAAATTTGATGTGCTCCCCGAAACCCCAAAAGAACCCTGTTTCGTATCTACCCCGGTAGGTGATTCAGTTATAGCTAAAAGGGTATATAGGGGTTGTCCAATCTCCTTGTCTCATAGGGTCACTTTGGTTGATTTGATAGAACTAGATATGATGGACTTCGATGTCATATTGGGGATGGATTGGTTGCATGCTTGTTTTGCTTCCATAGATTGTAGAACCCGAGTTGTGAAGTTTCAATTTCCTAATGAGCCCATTTTGGAGTGGAAGGGGGTAAACTTAATCCCTAGATGTCGAATCATTTCATGTCTAAAAGCTTGAAAAATGATTTCTAAGGGGTGTATCTATCACATTGTAAGAGTTAAGGACCTAGTGTCCGCGAGTCCTCCTTTAGAGTCGGTCCCCGTAGTAAGGGATTTTTCGGAAGTCTTTCCCGATAACTTGCCCGAAATTCCTCCCAAACGGGAAATAGACTTCGGCATTGATCTTTTGCCAGATACATACGCCATATCTATTCCCCCTTACCGGATGGCCCGACCGAATTGAAGGAATTAAAGGCTCAACTTAAAGATTTGCTAGATAAAGGTTTTATTCAACCAAGCATATCTCCATGGAGTGCACCGGTTTTGTTTGTGAAGAAGAAAGATGGGTCCCTTAGGATGTGTATTGTTAACCGACAATTGAACAAGGTCACAATAAATAATAAGTACCCGCTCCCTAGGATTGACGACTTATTTGACCAACTCCAAAGGGCAAGTTACTTTTCGAATATTGACTTAAGGTCGGGTTATCACCAACTTAGGGTGAGAGGAGTTGATATTCCTAAAATAGCCTTCCGAACGAGATATGGTTATTTCGATTTCCTAGTCATGTCTTTTGGTCTCACAAATTCCCCGGTGGCATTCATGGACCATATGAATAAGGTATTTAGGCAATATCTCGATTCGTTTGTGATTGTTTTTATTGATGATATTTTAATATACTCTAAGAGTGAGAGTGAACACATGAAACATTTGAGGATACTGTTGCAACTCCTCAAGGACCAAAGGTTGTATGCTAAGTTTAGTAAGTGCGAGTTTTGGCTAAGGTTGGTTGCTTTCCTCAGTCATATTGTTTCTAGTGAGGGAAGAGAAGTTGATCCGAAGAAAGCGAATACGGTTAAAAGTTGTCCTAGACCCCTAAGTCCCACTGATATTCAAAGATTTTTGGGATTGGCCGGGTACTATAGGAGATTTGTAGAGGGCTTCTCATCTATTGCTTCTCCATTAACAGCCTTGACCCAAAATAAGTCCAAGTTCGAATGGTCGGAGTCTTGTGAAAAGAGTTTTCAAGAGTTGAAGGATAAACTCACCTCCATTCCGGTGTTTACCTTACCGGAGGGTACCGATGGATTTGTAGTGTATTGTGATGCTTCGAGGGTAGGGTTGGGATGTGTTCTAATGCAACATGGAAAGGTAATCGCCTATGCTTCAAGGCAATTAAACATACATGAGAAGAACTACCCAACCCATGACCTTGAGTTAGCGGCGATGGTTTTTGCCTTGAAGATATGGAGACACTATCTCTATGGGGTACACGTAGATGTGTTTACAGACCACAAGAGTCTCCAATATGTGTTTAGCTAAAAAGATTTGAATCTTCGACAAAGAAGGTGGTTGGAACTATTGAAAGATTATGACATGAGTGTCCTATACCACCCTAGAAAAGCTAATATGGTTATGGATGCCTTGAGTAGATTGTCCATGGGTAGTGTTACTCATATAGAGGATGGGAAGAAGGAATTGGTCCGTGATGTGCATAGGTTGGCCCAGTTGGGTGTGCAAGTAGTGGATTTCACCAAGGGTGGAGTCATGATTCATCATAGTTTCGAATCATCCTTTGTTGTTGATGTGAAGTTTAACCAACATCTTGATCCTATTTGATGGAATTGAAAGAATCAGTTCTTATTGAGGTTTTCTCCCAAGGGGGAGATGGGGTGCTTAGGTACCAAGGTAGGTTGTGTGTGCAGAATATTGATGGTTTGAGGGAGAAAATTCTCGAAGAGGCTCATGGTTCACGGTATTCTATTCATTCGGGAGCCACAAAGATATATCATGACCTACGGGAAGTCTATCAGTGGAATGGCATGAAGAAGGATATAGCGGGTTTTGTAGCCAAATGTCCGAATTGTCAACAAGTTAAGGCCGAGCACATGAAACCCGGAGGTTTTCTTCAAGATATTAATATTCCCACTTGGAAGTGGGAGGAGGTGAATATGGACTTTGTTGTGGGGTTGCCTCGTACGAAAATGCAACATGATTCCATATGGGTCATTGTGGATAGATTGACCAAGTCCGCTCACTTTATTCCCATTAAGGTTACCTTGTCTGTGTAAGATTATGCCGAATTGTACATTAAAGAGGTGGTGAAGTTGCTTGGGGTTCCCTTGTCTATCATATCAGATCGGGGTGCTCAATTTACTTCACATTTTTGGAAAGCTTTTCAACAAGGGCTTGGTACCAATGTTAAACTTAGTACCTCTTTCCACCCTCAAACGGATGGTCAAGCCGAACACACCATTCAAACCCTAGAGGACATGTTGAGAGCATGTGTCATTGATTTCAAGGGTAGTTGGAATGATGATCTTCCATTAATCGGATTTGCCTACAACAATAGTTACCACTGAAGCATTGCCATGGCTCCGTTTGAAGTGCTATATGGTAGGAGGTGTAAATCACCGGTGGGTTAGTCTGACATAGGTGAATTTGCTCTAATTGGTCCCGAACTAGTCAGTGATGCCATTGAGAGAGTTCGACTTATTAGAGAGAGGTTGAAGACGACCCAAAGTCGGCAAAAGTCCTATGCCGACAATTGAAGAAGATATCTTGAATTTGAGATTAGTGCTTGGGTCTACTTGAAAATTTCACCTATGAAATGTGTGATGAGGTTTGGTAAGAAGGGGAAACTTAGTCCCCAATATGTGAGTCCATTCCAAGTCTTGGAGTGTATTTGGAAAGTTGCTTATGAGGTGGACTTGCCAAATGAGTTGGCTCCGGTTCACTCGGTGTTTCATGTTTCTATGCTCAAGAAGTGTATTGGAGACCCGGTTTCCATCCTTCCTTTAGAAGGTTTAGGAGTTGATGAGAACCTTTCGTATGAAGAGGTCCTAGTTGATATTTTAGATCGGCAAGTGAAGAGGTTGAGAAACAAGGAAGTAGCATCCATTAAGGTTCTTTGGAGGAACCACCTTGTTGAGGGTGCTACATGGGAGGCCGAGGCTGATATGATTTCTCGCTATCCTCATCTTTTTCCTTCTACTCCTACCTAAACTTGAGGTAAGTAGTTCCTCTTAAGTTTAGTATTTTGGGAGTCATGTGCATTTTGTGAGTTTCATGATTTCCTTATGTTATGCATGTTCTTGGGACAATTCATGATTTGCATATATTGAGTTTTCATGGATTACATATTCCTCATGTTGATTGCTTTTTTTTTTATGATGAGTGCAATTTTTTATTTCAGGAGGTGAAATTATGAACATGTTTAGTTATGTTGATGAATGACTTATTGGCTCTATATTGATGTGTTGAGCTTACTTGGGTTGGAGATGTTAGTCCCTCCTATATGAATGAGAATTCATGAGTTTCCATGCATATTGAGTTGGTAGATGTAGTTCCTACTTTCTTGCAATGCATTGACCATGTCTTATAATGGGGTTGATGTTTCCTCCTATGAGTCTTGCATTTTTGTTTTTGTTGCATACTCGTTAGGCTGCTAGTTTTGAGTCTACACTTCCGTAAGGTGTCCAGATTTTCATTCGAGGACGAATGTCCCCATGAGGGAGATAATGTAACACCCCGGAAAATGGTAGGATAAACTAGAGCCTCATTGTGTGGGTTAGAGTAACCTTAAAGCAACGACTAGGCTGTCTTAGAGCTTAAGTGGTTAAGGAAGGAGTCTGGGATGAAGTCTAGGACCTTAACCTACCTAAGAAAAATGAAGGAAAAACAATAGTTACCTCTAGACCATTCGACGATGGGCAGTAGCTTCAACCATGAGCCTTGGCGATGCACCAAAGGGCTCTTCTCAGCTAATGGACAGCCTCCTCACTAGTCCTAGCTACTGTAACAGAGGGCAAGATGGACTGAGGGTCGCCCAATGGGTTGGCGATTCTCCCATTGCCCCTCCCCATCGCCTAAGTGAGCTGCCAATTTATGGAGCTCATTGTAACTTTGGGCGAGCCTAAGGTGCATTAGGCGAGTCGCCTAAGTGCCTTGGCGAGCCAAATGATGCCAATGGGTGAGCTTCAGCGTGGGAAAGCTAGAATTTAGAGTTTAATGAAGGGTATTTTAGTAAATCTTTCCTAAACTTAAACCAACACTTTCTACTCTTTTCCTACCAAATATAAATACTTTTTAGAGTCAAATTCTCCCCTTTTAATAACTCTTAAAAGAATTAAAAGAAGACCCTAATCCTTTCAATATTTCTCTCTCTAGAAGTTCCTCCATTGAAGAACACCAAGAACTTGAAGATTAGGGTTCAAGCACCAAGATTTTCACTCCAATTCGTGGGCAAGGCTTCTATTAATGTATGGGGATCTTGATTCATGGATTAGTTTCTTCATGAATCGCTTCAAAACTCTTATTTCGAAATTGGTATCTAGACTAAAAACAAGTGTTTCTATTCTAGCCATGGGTTCATCCTAAAAATGTTTTCATTATGTTATTTGACTTATATCATGGATTAATTGATGTTAATTGGTGATTTCTATTGTAAAAATCCCCATGAACCCATGTGCACCCCCTGATCCCAATTTCATGAATGTTAGTAAAGGTATTGATGCAAGATGATTACTATGAATTGTATATATGATTATTTAGTTGTTGAATCTTGTTTCCTCATGCCTATTGTAGTATCTTTAGGTGTAATTGTGATACTTGATTCATAACCTCGAAAGGGGTAATCTTCTAGGGTTATGTATATATTGAGGAATGTTGTATATGAACTTGGGGTTTACTTGAGTGGTAAAGGTTCTATGACAATGGTGCAAAGTAAGGTATTGGTGAATGGTCTTTCTTCCCTTTTCCCATACATATGATGTTGCATAAATTGCTTAGAATGATGTTCATGTATTGTGTTGATTGAAATTATTGTTTTCATGAAGACACTACGAATGTTAATGTGAAAGTTCTACTCTCATGCTAATGTTGATTCTAGGTTGAAAGTGCATTCTCACTTTAATGACTCTATGGGCTACTTATTGAATTGTATTGAATGAAGGGTTGAACAATCCTTCACACATGTAGATACAATGGAAAGACTAATGATAATAATTTGGGAAATAATACTAAGCACCGAGTGGATATGGCCAATGAGGAAAAGACCTTCCCGTTAATGCAAGAGGTTGGGTCATCTTAATAAACTCATGAGATGGGGACTCCTCCGTTAATGCAGGAGGTAGAGTTTCTAGAAGCAATCTCCCTATCCCATAATTATGTGCCAACATAGGATTTAGCTAGTGGATCCACCTTATAGCTATATACTTAGTTCTACCTTGGGAAAGTAGACGACCTCTTTACGGTGTGGGGTTTAGACACCGGATTCCATGTGGCTCTAATGGTCTATGTCGGTTATGGTTGTTTTTCCCTAGATAATGAGATAATGGATGAAGCATGAACTACTCTGTAACTTTTTATTAAGGTTGCTAGGTAGGAGTGGGGGTATGGGACTTCACTTTTACATTGCACTAGTAAACTTGGTAGGATGATATAGATTGTTCTCATTACTATGTTGAGACATGATTGCATGCATTTATATTGAATGGATAGTTGCTATGAATGACTTGTCCTTATATTCAAATGTTATACATGACTAATCCTCTACTTATGATTATTGAATGTGATGAAGTCTAAAAGTAATATGTGTGACCAAGGTAGTTCCTAAGGGATGCTTAGTACAGTTGGTATTATGGGATGCCAACCATATATGGCACAAGTGGACCTTAGGGGTTGCTGTGGTCATGTCTTTACTATATTGTGAATATAATTGTGATATTGGCTTGAATTTTATGTTGATGATGCAAGTTAGTTTCAAAGCTTCATAAATGCATATCTTTTTATAAAATGTCCTTTTTGCATGTTTTAAGGTTTTACTGTATATTTCCATACTTAGTACATATTATGTGCTAACCCCTTTTTCCCTTCTACATCATGTGAGTGTAGGTTCCGGGTAGGACTTCCACTCCCTACCTTGAAGAAGACTTGGAATAGAATTCTCCAAGACTTGTGGTAGGTCCTCAAGATCCGAGGACAAGCATTTGATGCCACATTATGTTCTTTCTTATTGTAATAGTCTTTGTAAACTTTTTATGTACTTCCTTCTATGAGACTATGATGTCTAAATGGCTATTGACCCTATTTGAGATTCTCTTTTGTACTTAGATGGTGTATGAGACTTAAGAGTCTAGATTCCTACTATTTTCCTTTTATGAAAATGAAATTTGAACTTCGATTGTAAAGTTTTAATTTTTCGCATTATTTCTACTTTCTTATGTTATGATGACGCTAGGGCTTGTGTGAGACCCCTTCGGGGTCAACTACGTCATGTTTACGTCTAAGGGGTACTCCTGGATCATGACATTGAGCATTATCAATGCTACATTCGTGCTGCAGGTTATTACAACCTAGGGGTACCCCCTAGTTGTAACATTTCATAGAAGACGCCGAGAGGCCTCATGTAAGCCACTTAACATTCATATTCAAGATCTTTGAAAATTGATAAAGATTTAAAACATTTCAACACAATCAAAGTTTATAAAATGAATCGAAAGTCTAATACATGTGTCTCAAAAACCATCTAATACAATAGAATCTTGGGACACAACACATACAACAATGTTGAAAACCAAAACTTCAAAGAACATAAGAGAAATGGTGGCCAAATCCTCGAATGCTATGATGACTCACCAATCTTCAAACGTGCTTCTACTATGGATCCTAGCCACGAGGATCAGAGTCGGGAATGCTGGACCCTACACTTGGATAAGAAATGTAGGCAAGAGTCTTTGTTAGTACAAGAATGTACTAAATATGATTGCTTTCAAAACAAACATAAACATAAGAGTTAGACAACATAAGTCATAAAGCATAATCAATGCACAAAATAGATCATCTTAACACATAAGGAATACTTCTTGAAGTAACCTCAATTCATACTTAGCCAAGACATGGGTAATCCTCCACTAGTCTTACTCAATATGCAAGGCAAACTCAAGCAACAATCCAAGCTCATCACCTATATCAACATAGTCTAGCTTATCTTTTATAGACATTGGGAATCACCTATTGCCTTACTATAAAGGAACATGGGTATTCTCCTCTAGTCCTTCTTACCTTGGGATCATGGGTAGTCGCCTCTTATCCCTCTTACGATAGGATCATGGGGACTCGCATCTTGTCCTTTTCATCATGAAACATCGTTATTCGCCTTTGGTCTTTCTATCATATGATATGGGTACTGACCTCATGTCTTTTACTTAGGATCATGGGTATTCGCCTTAAGTCCAACTCTAAGGAATATGGGTAATCACCTCATTTTCTTGTTATTAGAGGTCAAGGATAATTGCCTCTAGCCTCATCACATTCTTAGTTTCTAAACTTAGATTCATTTTACGTGAGCAGTGCTTCCAACCTAGAATCATAATGTGAGAAAGCCTTTAATATTTATACATAATAAAATCATGTGTGAATGTTTCCTTCCACAACAATTATATGAATAATCAACAATTCTTAACATAAGCTTCAATCTCAAAGCAATTCAGATCATAATCATCACATATGCTTCAATCTCAAAGCAATTCATAATGTACCTTATTTATACTATAAGAATACATCTAAACCCATAAATTCTCCTTTCATAGATTAAAACCCATTTACATCAATTTCATCTTAGAAACATGGGTTAATCATGGATACATAGAAATTCATCATGAAAAGTACAGAATCCTCTC
Organism: Solanum tarapatanum; assembly: GCA_029582485.1. Lineage (NCBI taxonomy): Eukaryota > Viridiplantae > Streptophyta > Magnoliopsida > Solanales > Solanaceae > Solanum > Solanum tarapatanum. The sequence continues at coordinate 2,242 of JAJOOB010004758.1, read as the reverse complement.
AATTCATGTATAAACAATCATAATCCACTCAATTGGATCCACATTTATAAAGACCCACAACTTAGAAGAAAACGCTAACTCAAATTGGGGAATTTCTACTTTTCAATTGGGGAACTTAGGGGCTCCATAGATGCAAGGATTCCATGGATGAATAAAGCTATCATACCTTGTTATCAAAGACTACGACACTGGAGAATGGAGACATGACCTTGAGCCCTAGCTTCAACCCTTCTTCTTCTTCTTCAAGTTCTAGAGAGAGAAATATTTGGAGAGGAAGATATTTGGTCTTCTTTTAGATTTTTAGGAGAATGAGTTGTAATGAATAAATTTTGGGGTTAATATCACCTATATAGGGGTCCTACACATAGGAAAAACGACATATTATAGGGATAAATTAATTAGAAAAAGACCTAACAACCCTAAAAAATAACTGTCGACTTACCATCGATGGACAACGACTGACGGACCGTGGTCAGACCAACGGTCCGTCCTCTATGGCCGTCGTTGGTCGTCAGAGACTAGATTTTGGGGTCATGGTGCATGGAACCTCAACCTTGGACCGTAGTATGACCGACAGTCCATTGGTCAGGCCGTGGTTCCATGACTTCTTAACTCACTGGGTGCCCCAATCTACGGACCACACCTACGGTCCATGGTCCCATCTACGGGTAATGGTTGCCTCCGTGGCTAGCACCTGAAACTTTTGAAATTTTTGCCATGTTGCCCTCTTTCGAATCTGAGGAGTTACACAGTTTCAAGTAAAGGCTCTCATTGTTAATTTTAGTAGAAGTACAGAGACTCAAATGCGAGTTGGTATGCTCCTTTCTTTCAAGAGCCATGTTCTAGTTTTTATAGTATTGAGTTTTTATGTAATGTATGGTTAGGCCGAGGATCTATCCCATGGCCTCAGTTTTTTTAATCTTTAGAACCTTTTGTTGATGTGTATGTACATTTTACTTCTATTTGGTTTTATGGCTTGTCGGCTTACAATAGGTCAGATCAATTTTATTATAGCCTAGTTGACCTTATATTTTTAGATTCTATTATGTTACGACCTTGTAAGTATAGATGATTGTGACAGGTTGAATGGTCGGCCAAAGTGTTATAGTTTAAGATATTATATTGTCGACCTTTTGATTCAGTCAATATTAAGGCCATTCACACCAATTTTGGGGCGTGACAATACCGTCCAACAAGGGACACTCTAACTTCACATAATGCTTCCATCCTCCAGTGGGAGCATTTAATATTTTTTATACAACCTCAACCACTAGTTTTTATAGAAACACCTTGTACAAAAGTAGAAAAGATTGACCTATTTACAAACCCGTTAGTATAGAATTTAGTGACTTCGGGTCTCCCAAACATTCTTTGAACATTTACATGAATAAAAAGTTTAGATCAACCCTACACGTCCAACTTGGCTGAAAAGTAGCAATTTCAGGGCAGCCAAAACCAAGCACAAGCCTCCCTTGAAGAATAGACTTCTTTTGAAAATTGAGGTTATGCAACAACTGAGGATCAATAACGCTAAAAGTGTCAAATTTAACACATGCATTATCTTCAATTGTGTAATGTCCCATATTTTGCATATACTAGTTTTATGTGAGTAGTGAGGGTTTGAAATAGGTTTGACAATATTCGAAAGAGGTTTGAGGCTAAATAGAGTAAGTAAAGTATAATTTGTCATAGTAATCAACCTACTTGCTTAAGCTACTGATTCGGATGTCTTACGTAATTAAGTTACTTACGTACATGTGTAGCTTACGTAGAAAGGATGACATAGGTTCCTAATGGTAGATTAACTGCTGACCTACTTAAATAAGTGGTAAGTAGGTGATGCACCTACTTAGGAAATATGTGGACTGCATTTGAAATAGTGAGGGTTTGAAATAGGTTTGACAATATTCGAAAGAGGTTTGAGGCTAAATAGAGTAAGTAAAGTATAATTTGTCATAGTAATCAACCTACTTGCTTAAGCTACTGATTCGGATGTCTTACGTAATTAAGTTACTTACGTACATGTGTAGCTTACGTAGAAAGGATGACATAGGTTCCTAATGGTAGATTAACTGCTGACCTACTTAAATAAGTGGTAAGTAGGTGATGCACCTACTTAGGAAATATGTGGACTGCATTTGAAATAGTGAGGGTTTGAAATAGGTTTGACAATATTCGAAAGAGGTTTGAGGCTAAATAGAGTAAGTAAAGTATAATTTGTCATAGTAATCAACCTACTTGC
>JAJOOB010004757.1:0-91903 GCA_029582485.1 Solanum tarapatanum | reverse complement strand
TATGCGTCAGTACTTGAAAGGTACTGAGCATGCAGGATAGAGTAAAGCTGAAATAACATATAACTGAACAAAGCAATAAAGCAATGAAATAATCTGAACATGATATAGATACTGAAAATACTGAATGCTGAGCTAACTGATACAATGACTAAATTTATAACATGCTGAGACTGAATACTGACTGTACTGAAATATAGTCAATGCAATAGAGTCTGACAAAATTGTGGGAGCTACTAATAACCGACATAAAACCACATGAGCTAAATGTGGAATCCGATGTATACGCCCCATCGAGACGACCCAATATACCCTGCCAGATGTATAGATACATGCTGGCGTGATCACTAAACTGATGTTGCCCACAGAGGGGACTTACACCTACGCGGCTCGTAGTTCTGGGACTATATGGGTACGCTGAAACCCTAGTCCAACTCGGTATTATGCTACTCCCAATGAATTAAGTAGCTAACTGGTTATGACTAAATTTCTGTAAATACTGCATTGCTCGAACTGAACATGCAAACTGAGAATGCAACAATTAATCTGATAATGATGCAGTCATAAACTGAGGCATGTATTACTGAATGCAGAAATATCTGACCTAGCATGTGTAATTCAAGAACTAAAGAAATACATAGCTAGGGTTTCGAAATTCATGCAATAAATTGAGAATGAACATGATAATCTGATTTGGAACATTTAAATAACTAATTCATGATGATCTGTTATAATTCTAGAAACCCTACGTTTGTTCATAATCAGGAAATCGAGAATCTGACTGAATTCTAAGGACCTAATGGGCGAAAGGAACCCACTAGTGAAATCCCACATACCTGGTGACGAATTTCACGAAGAAATCTTTCGATTTCGGGGCTGGAACTGATGGAACCTTGCTACGTTCTTGAAATAGGGTTCTTGACCTTTTTCTTCTCTCTTGATTCTAATTTTCTAAGATTTTGATTAATGAATTGATTTGGATAAGTTCTAGTTATGTTTCTAGGCTTAAACTGATTAAAACATCATTGATTTAGGGTTTAAACGACGTATCTTAGGGGTTAAACGAAATAGGAAAAGACCAAAAGACCCCTGAATTAACTGCTGTCGGAGTGACCTACGGGCCGTAGGTCAATCTACGGTCCGTAGATTGTGTCCATAAGTCAAGCCTACTCGACAGGCCTTCACTAAAATGAGCATAACTTTTTACTAGGAGGTCGGAATTAAGAAAACTTGGTGGCGTTGGAAAGATAATTCAATTATATATCATACCATAGTTCATGGGACACACAATTTCTTTTGTGCTAAAATTTATGACTATCTGAAGTTGACCAATCAATAAATTTCATCTAACTGACTATTGACCCTCACTTACGGTCAGAACTACGGACCGTGGATCGATTGACGGTTCGTGCTGGTCAACTGTCAATCGGGACTGAAGCTGGGCTTTTGGGGCATCGATCCACGGACACGAACTACGGTCCGTGACCTGACCTACGGACCGTAAGTCCGGCCGTGGGTCAACATTTAGCCAAATTTTGCTGACTGAGTTTGGGGAGGGATTGTAGTGGTGAACCACGGACCACCAGTAGGGCCGTGGTCTGACCTACGGTCCGTGGATGATGACCGTAAGTTGCACCTGCAACTTCTCAAAATCTGTATTTTGGTGTGTTTCGAATATGGGGTGGTACACTTGAAATGAGTAGTATACCTAATTTAAGATCATTTGCACCAAAAACTTACTGAAAACAACAAGATTATTCATAAATAATAAACATAAAATTGGGCAAAATATGAATTTTCACCTAACAATTCATAGTCAAAACAAAAGAGCATACTTTAAAAAGAAGGGAAATCTAAGACAATGCGAAATTATTATCATATACAACAAAGAACAACAACAATCAGGTGAAATTTAAAGTAAAAAACGAAAGCTTAGTTCTACAATTAGAAAAAAATAGGCATTAATTTCCTTTATAAGAGTTGAACAAATACCTGGAGCTAAACCAACAACAATTTTCGTGGTCTATTTTGCTGGTTTTTCTCCAACAAGTCAATTATTTGAGTTATCTCCCTTTTGTATCTCACTTTATAGCACTAGAGAAGGCGATGTGTTCAGAAACTTCTTTATCTCTTCGAAGTGGTGGAGAAGGTGGTGTGCGTGGTGCAAGTTTGTGAGCAGAAAAATCGAGAAGATTGTTCATATCTCTGAAGCTCAATGTTTTCTCACGGAGGGGGTCGGGTAATGGGAAACCTAGTTCTGATGGGGGTTAGTAGTGTAATAAAGGATAAGTTATTTATTAAAAATAAATAAATTGTTAAAAATAAAATGGGTTGTTAATTAAAATAAAAGTATGTGTCATTATTTTATTATTAACGTATGGGTGGTATTAATTTTCTTAATGTGCGGATATTTTCCTTTCGTTAATATTATACTAAAATTGCCTTTTAACATTGGGAAAAAAATTGTGAAATAATATAAATACCTATAACGACTAGATTTATATTCTTTCGTTAAAATTTGGGCATTAAAAATCAATTTTTCTGAAGTGTTTCATACATTGCACAAGTGTGCTTTGAGGTTACTTAATAGTATGGTTCCCTTATGGTAGAAAATTTTAAGACTTGACCATGTATATAGACTATGATTAAGTTGACCAACAAGGGATACTTGGCTTGGGTGGTATTACGGGGTGCTATTCATGCTTTGCACTTGTATGCTTCTGAGGTTTCTTGAGAATGGTTCTACTATGGTAGAGATGACTAAGAGTAAATTATGCTTATATGATGCTTATGTTGAAGACTTTGCTTATTATGATTATGACTTGTCTCCTATGCTCATTAATTATGTCTTATGTTGACTTATGATTATATGATGCTTATGTTGGAGATTATGTTATGACTATGTTATTTTCTCTTATGCTTATGTCTTATGTTGACTAACCATTTGAGATGCTTTTATGGTGTTATGCTAGTTATCATACTTGCTACATTTTGTACTAACGCATATTGCCTACATTCTAATCAAATGTAGGGTTTTAGAGATTGAATTACTTTGGAGGTTAGGTTTCTAAGGAGCAAGAAGACTTGAAGATTTGGTGAGTCCTCATAGCTTTGAGGACGAACCAATTATTTCCTTTATGTCATTTCTTACGTTTTAAACTTTGTATGGGCTTCGTCCCAAGATTTTTATTCAAGAGTTTAATAGGTGCTTTGCTCAACAAATAATAGAAAGACTTCCACTTGATTTTATGAAAAAGACTTCGATTGTAAAAGTTTTCAATTTTACCATATTTTCTATTATCTCATTTTACGATAGGCTAAGGGCTTGTATGACACCCCTTCGGGGTCAAGTGAACCATGTTATGTATAGGGGGTACCCCTGGGTCTTCACACCGATGCAGTCCAACAATAATATTTTTCAGAGGGGTCAAATTAGAGGGTTGGCTACTTGCCTTCTCCCATAACTCAACCTGAACATGAGGGAATTCAATTCTAATTCACGGGTCATAATGAAATCCTGTTGTTCCGTCAAAGCATAGTGAATAAGAGCACATGCATCAGCTATAGCACACTCAATCATGGAAGCAACAACAGCCTCAACCCAAGAAGCCCTCACATCGGCCGAATGGGCAAGGTTTCCCATTATAGAAATCATCGTCTGAGTTAAAAAGGGACGAGAGACAATATTAGGAGTAGGAGATGTAGACGTTGACGGAGTACATATACCTGAAGGCTCGACGGTTGGAATAAGATGTTTAGGGCCAACCAGCATAGACTCCATGTCAACAATCAGAGAAGTGTCTACTAGAGATTTCTTCATCTTCTCAGCGTCATCTTTCAAATACTCCTCTTTGATCCAAAGAATATCATAATATGAGGAAGGTGTAACCTCGATAAGTGGATTTTCCACGAAGGTCATACCTGATAGGCGACAAGCACTGATCAAAACCAAAAATGACAATGAGGTTTGATTTTGTCTGGACCTCATCACCATCTCATGTGCAAATTAATGACCCAAGGTTTAACCTCTCTACGCTTTAGGCTGCCTGATGATGTTCTGATTTCGTGATGGTATCAACATGCTGCAAATGAACCCAAACCAGTACCGTGCCGAGTTGTTCATGTACTTCTTCTAAATAACATCATCCACCTCGATCCTTCTGGGTGTGGCATCACACAACAATGGGCCAACCTACCCTTTCAGGTCATCTAGAGTCTTCGTGTTGATTCCACACCATGCAATCTAACTCATCATTTATATTTGTTTCACTATACTTTACTTTCTTTCCCTACACCTCTATTAAATCAACCTGTGCCATCGACCCGGCCTTCGTTTTCCCTTTTGGTATTAGCTTGTCATACCATTTATACAACTCTTGAACCCACGTAGGAATATATGTACTTTGAGGTTTTGTGAATTGCTGGAACTTGTGATACCACAACATTTCTGAAACTGTATGATATATGTCAATAACTCCACCTGTGGACAACCGCTTCTCCTCAAGTATAGTCCGCAAGTCGGTAGCCTTTAGCCAAGTTCACGGATCGAGAAGGATGTACAGAAACATGAGGAACTTCTAGTGCCTGTGATTCCTCTGGTGTTCGGGGTAGTACAAGTGGATCATGGACTACTTTAGATCGCAACTTTGAATATTTCCTCTTTACAAACTCAGCTTTGGGCACCAGTGTATGGATCGCAGTCTTAGACCCCTAAACTTCCTCATTTTTAGACCCGGAGTACGTGAGAGAGACGGAATCAATGCCCAATCTATCATGTGAGCTACTGTTGATCACACCCTCCTTTTTCCTCTTACTACTCACCTGAGGAGGTTTGCAATGAACGGTTCGGGGTGGTACAACTTCTTCCACAATCACAATGCCCTTTCTTTCTTTAAGTGTGGCGGAACCATCTCTTGTGAGATGGAGGAAAATCATCATTGTATGCGTGCTGAGCTGGCCGTTAAGGCCTATCCATACGTATTAAAGAACACAAATGAGAATAAATTTTGTATCAAAGGGTTAGTGAAATAGGGTTGTTTTTAAAAATTCTGCAAACAAACTTGCCAAACTATTCGGTGATTCACTAACTCCATTCGGTGAGTAAAAGAGTCCTCACCGAATATTACAGACAACCCAAACAATAACTCAAGTCAAAAATGTGATATCAATGCCATTTTGTGACTCACTAAATCTCTTCGGCGAGTTGAAGGGTCATAACCAAAAGTAACAGTGGCTACCCTTCATAATTCTTGCAGTTAAGCAATGGGTTAGACATTTGGCGACACGCCGAGCGAGCTCGACGAAGCTCGCCAAAAGGCCCAACACTATAACACCCGGATTCGAAATGAGGTAAATTTTAGCTTTTGGGAAAACTGCAGGTGTTGACCGACGGTTGACAACCAGAAACTGTGCTTGGGACCACCAACCATAGGAGGATCCATGGTTGGGCACCTTAGAATGGTCAATTCGACCTCAGAACCACGGCTTGACCAACGGTCCGTCGTTCAGACCACAGACCGTGGTCGGGGTTCCATTGGTCCTGGCCTAGAAATCAAGTTTCTGACCATGAACCACAGCCAACAAAGATGGATGGTAGGTCCATCCACGGTCTGTCGGTCGTGGCCTGACAGTTATTTTTAGGGGCAATTGGGTCTTTTCCGGTTTTTATTAGATCAAAGTGGTGTCATTTTGCCTAAGCCTAGAACACTTATATATACATTTTTAACCCCCTAAAACCCTCATTCAAGTCGTTCTCTCAAATCTCGAAAGAATTCCCAAAACTCCTCCAAAATATTCTCTCTCTAGAAGTTAAAAGAAGAAGGAAGAAGAGGAGCCTAGGTCAAGATAGAGTCTCCAATTTTCAGGATTGTGAGGGCCTTGTGATCAAAGTATGATAGATCTTCACCCATATAATTCTTCCATCCTTGGAGTCCCCTAGATTTTCCCCAATTTGATGAGGAATTCCCTAATTCTAGTTAGGGTTCTTCAATTATTGTGGCTTATGATGATTATGGATCCAATTGATCTGATTGTGATTGTTTATGATAGAATTAGTATATTTATATGTTTTTAGAATGAAATTACAGGTATTCATGCCTACCCTATGATTCTAACCTAGAATTGATATAATTGGGTTGTTGTTATGAAGGAAAACTTTGTGGGTTTAGATGTATCCTTATAGGATTGATGAATTATGACTAGAATTGCTTGAGAATGAAGCATAAATAATGATAATTAAATCTAGTGCATTGAGAGTAAATCTAATGATAAGGAATTGTTTGTAATTGATTTCAATTTTGTGGAAAGGATTCTTTCCACATGAATTGCTAATTATGAATAAATGAATGTGAAAGGCTTTCTCACAAGAATAATTCTAGGTTGAAAAGATTGCTCACCTAAAATGAATCTAGACTAAAAGACTATGAAATTGATGAGGCTAGAGGTGATAACCCTTGACCTCCATATGAAGAGATGTAAGGTGATTCCCTTACTCCTTAGAATTGAACAATAGGTGAGTCCCTTGTTCTTGTTATGTTAATTGGACATGGAGGTGAGTACCCAAGATACCAATGAAATAATGTGGATGAGAATGCCCACATTATATGATGAATGTTGTGAAGGTTAGTACCCGCATAATGTGATGAAGTTTTGGAGGCGATTACCTGCAATCGAAAAGTAACTAAGGTAAGAGGCGAATAACCATTAGTCTTTATAATCTAGGAAAAGAGGAGAATCCCGATGTCTTTAAAAGTAAGTGTAAATAATGAGAATATGATATAAATAATGTGTAATGTGGATTGTTCCTACAGTTGCCTTCCATGAGGTAAGCTTGACTAGAAGCGGATGACCCAAGTCTTGACTAAGGATGAGTAAGGTTGCTTTAGAAATATTCGTTTCTTCTTTTGATGTTGATTTATGTGCATTGATTATGCCTATGGTTTGTATTGACTAACCATGATGTTTATGTTGTTTATGCTTGCTATCGTAATTAGTACTTGATTGTACTAACGCATACTTTGCCTACACTCTTATCAAATGTAGGGTCCGATGACATCGACACTGATTCTCATTGCTAGGATCATAGTAGCTCAAGGAAGTAAAGATTGGTGACTCTTAATTTGATTTGAGGTTGTGATCACCACTTTCTTTTATAACCTTCTTTTATGTTTTGGACTATTGTATGGGCTATGTGCCAAGATTGTATTCTTATTGTTTAGATGGTTTAAGACAATGATGTTAGACTTCTGCTTCATTCTATAAAGACTATTATTGTATTGAAAAGTTTTAATCTCCGCTCATTTCTATTACTTTATGTTATGATATGCTATGTGGCTTGTATGAGGCCTCTAGGGGTCTTATACGCCTTGTTATATCTAGGGGGTTCCCCTAGGTCGTAACAAACTTGGTAATTGGAGCACAAGGTTTAGAATGGTTATAAGATGTCTCAAACAACGTCGAGTAGAGTCTTGTTCATAAGTTTGAAGCGTGCCACATTTATGAATTAGAGGATACAAGATGTTTAGGACACTTCACTTCTTCATTTCTCTAAGTCCTGCAATGGAGTTTAAATATATATAGTCTTTCTCCTAATCCTTACCCAATGGTTTTCAAGATATGAATATTAGAAGGGCTAATGCTAGAAGGAGGAAGGTAGACAATGTGGGTCAAGAAGTTCCTCCCCGAGCTCTTCTTCAAACTCCGATTGATCAGTTGGTTGAGAATGTAACCAATGTAGACTTTAGGTTAGAGTTCTAAGTGTTGGCTCAATCCATGATGGCCCAAGCCAGTAGAGAGGTGGTAGCTCCCGTGAATCCAAATGTTGGTACGGTGGTTACAAGAGTGAGGGACTTGACAATGATGAACCCTCCAGAATTTAATGGCTCCAAAGTTGTTGAATACGCTCAAGAATTTATCGACGATGTTTTTAATATACTTGCTAATATAGGGGTGACACCGGTACAAAAAGTGGAGTTAGCTGCTTATCAACTCAAAGGGGTTGCTTAGATTAGGTTAAATCAGTGGAAAGGGAAAAGGCCGGAAGGAGCGGGTTACTTGATAGGTTTTTCTCTTTAGATAAGAGAGTGGCCAAGGTAGTTGATTTTATCAACCTTCATCATAGAAATATGAGTGTGATGGAGTATGCTCTGAGGTTCACTAAACCATCTAAGTATAATTCTTATATTGTAGCGAATCGTAAGACCAGGATGATTAAGTTTATGTCAGGAGTGTCCGACTTGATTGTCAAAGAATGCCGCACTACTATGGTTGTTCATGATATGGACATTTCTTGCCTTATGGGGCATGCCCAAAAATTTGAGGCAGAAATGCTTAAAGAAAGATCTAGGGAAGCAAAAAGGGCAAGAACAGAATTCCGTAACTTCTCACATTCAATGTTTTGTGGACGAGGTTGTTCAAGGTTTCGAAAAAAGGTTCTCCAGGCAAGTTTCTTCAAGTACTCCTCCAATACCTAAGAACGACTGTCTAACCCAAAATCTCAAGGAGATGGTATTAAGTCCTCAATGTGTTCTTGTGCTAAATGTGGGAGAAATCATGAGAGAAAGTGTCTAGTAGACTCTAATGCTTGCTTTGGGTGTGTCAAGATGGGTCACCTGATAAGGGATTGTCCCTTGGTTGCTAAGAATGAGGGAGATACTCGTTGTAGGGCTCAAGCCTACCCCTTATCGGGTCCAAGTGCTTCAGGTGATAGTGCTTCTAAGCAAAACATATTCTACGCTCTCCAGACAGGTGATCAAGAGAGCTCTGAGATGTGGTGACCGGTATGTTAAAAAGTTTTCAAATTGATATGTATGCTTAGATTGATGTCGGTGCTACTTTGTCTTTAGAGACTCCTTATGTGGCTAGGAGGTTTGATGTGCTCCCTGATGTTCTATTAGAGTTTTTTTTCTATTTCTACCCTTGTTGGTGATTCTGTGTTGGCTGAGAGGGTATATAGAAGGTGTCCCGTCTCCTTATCCCATAGAGTCACTTTTACCAACTTGGTAAAACTTGATATGTTACAATTCAATGTCATTCTTTGTATGGATTGGTTGCACTCATGCTACGCTTTTATCGATTGTAGAGCTAGGGTGGTCAAGTTCTAATTTCCAAATGAGCCTATCCTAGAGTGGAACGGGGGAATTCCATGCCTAAGAGTCAGGTTATTTCCTGTCTTAAGGCTAGAAAGATGATTTCTAAGTGTTTCTTTCACCATCTAATGAGTGTAAGGGATGTAGATTCTGAAACCCCTTCCCTCTAGTCGGTCCTTACAATAAAAGAGTTTCCGAAAGTGTTCCGAGATGATCTATCCGGTATTCCTCCCGAAAGGGAGATAGATTTGGGCATTGACCTTCTTCCGGATACACAACCTATCTTCATTCTTCCTTATTGAATGTCCCTGACGCAACTTAAGGAGTTAAAGGAACAATTGGAAGATCTATTAGATAAAGGTTTCATCCGACCAAGCATCTCACCATGGGGTTCTCCGCTATTGTTTGTTAAGAAAAATGACGGTTCCCTCAGAATGTGAATCGATTATCAACAGTTGAACAAGGTGACCATTAAGAACAAGTATCCATTTCCAAGGATTGATGATTTGTTTGACCAACTTCAAGGGCAAGTTATTTCTCTAAAATTAATCTCTGATCGGGTTATTACCAATTGATAGTGAATGAGGAAGATATTCTGAAAAAAGGCTTTTAGAACCTGATATGGTAACTATGAGTTTCTATTAATGTCATTTGGATTGACTAACGCTCTGGCAGGGTTTATGGACTTGATGAGTAGGGTGTTTAGACAATACCTTGACATGTTTGTGATAGTGTTCATAGATGATATTTTGATCTATCCAAGAAGTGTGATTGAGCATATTGACCATTCGAGGATTGTATTGCAAATCCTTAAGGAAGGACCGACAACTTTTTGCAAAGTTTAGCATATGTGAATTTTGGCTAAGATCGGTACCTTTCCTTGGTCATATCGTGTCAAGCAAAGGTATAGAGGTAGATCCTAAGAAGATGGATGCGGTCAAGAGTTGTCCTAGACCCCTATCACCTTCAGACATTAGAAGTTTCTAGTGTTTTCCCGGTTATTATCGATGATTTGATGAGGGGTTTTCTTCCATTGCCTCTCCATTGACGACTTTGACTCTAAAGAGGGCTAAGTTTATATGGTCTGAACCATGTGAAAAGAGTTTTCAAGAGTTGAAAGATAGACTTACCTCCACTCCGGTCTTGACTTTGCCAGAAGGTACGAATGGTTTTGTGGTGTATTATGCTGCCTTCATAATTTTGTTGGGATGCGTGCTTATGGACAACATAAAGGTTATTGCCTGTGCTTCAAGGAAACTTAAGGTCCATGAGAAGAATTACCCCACCCATGATCTTAAATTAGCGCCGGTGGGTGTTACCTTAAAGATATGGAGGCATTTTTTGTATGGGGTGCATGTAGATGTGTTCACCGACCACAAAAGCCTACAATATGTGTTTAGTCAAAAGGACTTGAATATTCGCCAAAGAAGGTGGCTTGAGTTATTGAATGATTATGATATGAGTGTTCTCTATCACCTCAGAAAGGAGAATGTAGTAGCAAATGCTCTTAGTATGTTGTCCATGGGTACTGTTGCTTATATGGATGATAATTTAAAAGAATTGGCACGACATGTGCATAGATTGGTCCGATTGGATGCTTGATTGGTAGACTCAACGAATGGTGGTGTTATGGTCTATAATGGTTCCGAATCATCTTTTGCAAGTGATGTAAATGTTAAACAACGTCTAGATCCCATTTTGGTAGAATTGAAAGAAGCGGTACTCAAGAAGTCCGTTGAGACTTTCTCTTAATGGGGAGATGGAGTACTTAGATACCAAGATTGATTATGTGTTCAAACTATTGATGAATTACGGGAACATATTTTGGCAAAAGCCTATAGTTCTCAGAATTCTATTCACCCAGGAGACACCAAGATGAAGACTTGCGGCATATCTATTGGTGGAATGGGATGAAGAAATATATTGCAGGATTTGTGGCTAAATGTTCGAATTGTCAACAAGTGAAGGTTGAGCATAAAAAATCGGGAGGTATATCCCAGGTTATCAGTATTCCTACTTACAAGTGGGAAGATATGAATATGGAATTTATATTGGGGTTGATACGGACTCGGTGCCATTATGATTTGATTTGGGTTATAGTAGACTGAATGACGAAATCAACCCATTTCATTCTTGGAAAAGTTTCTTATATGATGGAAGACAATGCCAAGTTGTATTCAACGGAAATGGTAAGGTTTACTTCTCAGTGTTGGAAATTATTCCAAAAGGGTCTTGGCACCAAAGTGAAGCTTAGCACGAATTTTCACCAACAAACTAATGGACAAGAAGAGCGAACGATCCAAACTTTAGAAGATATTTTGAGAGAATATGTCATCAATTTCAAAGGAAGTTGGGATGATCACTTTCCATTGATAGAGTTCACTTACAATAAGAGTTACCATTCTAGTATTAGTATGGCCCCCTTCGAAGCTCTTTATCGTAGAAGGTATAGATCTCTCATAGGATGGTTTGAGGTGGGTGAAGTTGTCTTGATTGGACCCAAATTAGTTCATGAGTCTTTGGAAAATGTCCGGCTTATTAGAGAGTTGTTGTGAATGGCCCAAAGCCGACAAAAGACCTATGCCGATGTTATGAAGAGAGACCTTGAGTTTGAGGTTAATTATTGAGTCTACCTGAAAATTTCACCCATTAAAGGTGTGATGAGATTTATTTGGGAAGAAATGGAAACTTAGTTCCCGGTACGTGGGGTCGTACAAAATCTTGAGACGTGTTAGTAAGGCTGCCTATAATCTTAATTTGCCAAATGATTTGGCAATGGTGCATCCAGTGTTCCATATATCTATGCTTAAGAATTGTGTCAGAGATCCAACATCAAGTTAAGAGATTGAGAAACAAGGAAGTTGCTTCCATGAAGGTATTGTGGAGAAACCACTTAGTTGATGGTTCTACTTGGGAGGCCGAGGACAATATGAAGTCCTGATATCCTCATCTATTTCCTTCTACTGTAGCTTGAGGTAATGAGTTTCCTCTTGATTTTTCTTATGGTTTGGAGTCATGTCGGATTTAGATGTTCCCATAATTTTCTTATGTTATGCATGTTCATGAAAACTTGTGCTTGAAAGATAATGAATTTAAGTGATTGATTTTCCTCATGTTGCAGTGCATTGAGTATGAGTTGCCTATGGACCCAATGAGATGAATTGATGAACATGTTTAGATATGCTTTTTGAGATTGAATTACATATGCGCTCCATGAGATTGTGTTGAGCATTTTTTGAGATGGATAAGGTAGTTCCTTCTTAAATATATGAAATCTTAAAATATCATGCATATTGGGTTGTTTGATGTAGTTTCTACTCCCTTATGGTGCATTGAGTATGTTTAGCTTGGAGATGATGTTTTTCCTTCGTTGTGCGCATTTAGATGAGGTTCATTTATGATGGGCTACTAGTCTTGAGTCTTTTCATCTAGAAACTTGCTTAGAATATCATTCGAGGACGAATGATCCCAAGGGGGAGATAATGTAAGACCCCAGATTCAAAATGAGGCTAATTGCATCTTTTAGGAGAGCTGCAGGTTCTAACCCACGATGGCCAACCACTGACCGTGGTTGGGACCACGGATCGTAGGAGGATCAATGGTTGGGCACCTCAGAAAGGTCAATTGGACCTCAGGACCACAGCCTGACCAATGTTCCATGGGTCAGACATCGGACCGTGGTCCAGTGTCCGTAAGTCCATCCCCCAGAAATCAAGTTTCTTACCACAAACTACGGCTAACCAGGATAATCTGTAGGTCCATCCACGGTCCGTAGGTCGTGGCATGGCAATTATTTTTAGGGGCAATTGGGTCTTTTCCGATTTTAATTAGATCCAAGTGATGTCATTTTGCATAATTCTAGAACGCCTATATAAACATTTTTAACCCCCAAAACCCCTCATTCAAGTCATTCTCTAAAATCTCAAAAGAATTCCCAAAACTCCTCTCAAATATTCTCTCTCAAGAAGTTGGAAGAATAAGGAAGAAGAGGTAGCTAGGTCAAGATCAAGTCTCTAAAATTCAAGCTTGTGAAGGCTCTGTGATCAAGGTATTATATCTCCTTATCCATGGACATCTTCCATCCATGGAGTCCCATATAATTTCCCCAATTTAATGAAGAATTTCCCAATTCTAGCTAGGATTTCTTTAATTATTTTGGGTTATGATGATTATGGATCCAATTGAGTGGTTTGTGATTCTTTATGATATAATTAGTATAATTACATGTTTTTAGAATGAAATTACATGTATTCATGCCTACCCTATGATTCTAAACTGAAATTGATATAATTGGGTTGATGCCATCAAGGAAAACTTTATGGGTTTAGATGTATCCATATAGGATTGATGAATTATGAGTAGAATTCCTTGATATTGAAGCTTAGATGATGATCATTAAATCTAGGTCTTTGAGAGTAAAGCCTATGATAGGAATTGTCGGTAATTGATGTCATTGTTGTGGAAAGGATACTTCCCACATGAATTGCTAATTACGAATAAATGATTGCGAAAGGCTTTCTCACATGAATGATTCTAGGTAGAAAGGATATCTAACCTAAAATTAATTAAACTAAAAGACTATGAAATTGATGAGGCTAGAGGCGATTACCCTTGACCTCCAGATGAAAGGATGTAAAGCGATACCCCTACTCCTTAGAATTGACCGAGAGGGGAGTCCCAATGTTGTTATTATGTTCAATGGACATTAAGTCAAGTACCCATGATCACTATGAAATTATGTGGAGGTGAGTACCTGCATTATATGATGAATGATGTGGAGGCGAGTACCCGCATCATGTGTTGAGGTTGTGGAGGCGAGTACCTGCAATCTAAATGTAAGTAAGGCAAGAGGCCAATCCCCATGTATTCAAAAGTAACTGTAAATAATGAGACTATGATGTAACGAATGAATAATGTCTTTTGTTGCTATAGATGCCTTCCATGAGGTAAGTTTGACTAGAGGCGGATGACCCATGTCTTGACTAAGGATGAGTAACTTTGCTTGAGAAGTATTCCTCTCTTATTATGATGTTGATTTATGTTCCTTGATTATACTTATGGTTTGTATTGATTAACCATGATGTTTATATTATTTATAGTAGCTATCATATTTTGTACGTGATTGTACTAACGCATACTTTGCCTACATTCTTTTGAAATGTAGGATCCGCCGACATCGACACTCATTTTCGTTGCTAGGATCATAGTAACTCAAGGAAATAATGATTGGTGAGTACTCATTGGATTCGAGGATGTGATGACCACTTTCTTTTATGTCCTTCTTTTAGGTTTTGGACTATTGTATGGGTTGTGTACCAAGATTGTATTCATGATGTTTAGATGGCTTAAGACAGTGATGTTAGACTTCCACTTCATTTTATAGAGACTTCGATTTTATTGTAAAGTTTTAATTTCCGCTCATTTCTATTACTTTATGTAATGATATGCTAAGTGTCTTGTATGAGGTCTCTCGGGTTCTTATACGCCTTGTTACATATAGGGATACCCCTGGGTCGTGACAAACATATCACCTCCAAAAACGTTTTCTCGAATTGCAACCTACAACACACCAATTCAAGCACGATTTCAAACAATTTCAACCTACCTATGGTGAATTTACAAGACGGAGGTACTCAAATTTCCCCCAATTAATGTTAATTTAACATAACAATGATTTTACCCTTAAGAACGACGTCTCCTAATCCAACATCTGAAAAATTCAAGTCATTTGGTCGAATTAGGGTTACTCAGACTTAACCCGTACACTACCCAACATGAAACACCCACAATTTAATCATTTAAGACAAGAAACTTAAACAAGTTGGCCTAAACGATTTATTTAGCATGATCGATTTCAATTTAAAACTATACGAATCGAGATGCATACAATCAAAGCACAAAATTTAACTAAGCAATGATAGACCGGCTACACTATCCATTATCATTTCTAGTATGACATAAAAGTAAACAACATTTGAGAAACGAACCTCCAATGTAGACAATGAGACAGACGCGAAAAAAAGGGAGGGGGACAGAGGGATCACAAAAAACTTCAGAAGAAAATCTCACGAAAGTAAAATAAAATTAAAGTCTAATATTTGATTGAAAGATTAGAGGAGTCAAAAATTTCAAATAAAAGAAAATATTTGAATTTAAAAGGTTAAAAAGCAAGTGACTCTTCAATTCGTGCTTCATTCGGTGGACTCACTAACGTCGCCGACCAACTCGGTGATCCGCAGAATGTACCTTAGTCTGCCAAAGATGACAGACAATGCATCCTTTCAATAGTTGCAAAGGGCGAACTCAAATCGGGTTCACCGATCCAACTCGGTGACCTCACCCAAACCTATAGAATGTTTCTCATTTTCGATCATCATTGGTGATGAATTTAAGCAATGATAGGACAAAATCGGCGACTCGCCGAGAGGTCAAGCCTCTCACCCATTTTCCCTTCTTCCAAAATATGAACTCCAACCTGCGCATCCAACAAATGTTATTCAAATAAGAAAAAGTAAATATTGGATTGCCTCCTGAGAAGCGTCTTAGTTAATGTCATGGCATTATGTGAAAGTGCATTAAATCATCATCCAAATACACCACATGAATCTTAGTCACATTGGGGCGTTATCCAAAGTAAAGCTTCAACCTCTACCCATTCACCGTGAACATTGACCTATCTTTATTCAAAACTTCTATTGCCCCATTTGCAAACACCCGTTTACGTTGAATGGACCCGACCATTTTAAATTGAGTTTCCTTAGAAAGTGTCTAAGATGAAAGTTGTAGAACAATAACGGATCACCAACTTTTAAATCTCGATGAAGGATTTTGGCGTCATGCCATTTCTTCATTTTCTCCTTATAAAGGGCTGCACTCTCATAAGCTCGAAGTTGAAACTCTTCCAAAGCATAAAGTTGGTCAACTCGATCTTTCGATGCATCCTCCCAATTCAAATAAATGGCCTTCAAAGCCCACAAGGTTTTATTCTCAAGTTCAACCAGTAATAGTTGAGAAGATTTACCAACAACCAATTGATATGGGGACATACCAATCAGGGTCTTCAATACAGTTCTATATGCCCCAATAGCGTCATATAACTTCTGGGACCAATTAGTTAAATTTTCATTAACGGTCTTAGCCAAAATTCATTTGATTTCCCGGTTTGACACCTCCACTTTCTCACTTGTTTGGGGATGATAAGGGGTGGCAATATTATGCTTTACTCCATACTTGTTTAATAACGATTCAAACATTCGATTTTAGAAAAGAGAGCCCCCATCATTAATGATTGCACATGCAGTTCCAAACCTCGTGAAAATATACCTCTTGAGGAATTGAACAACACTTCTTCCTTCATTGTAGGGTAAGGCCGCCGCCTCTACCATTTAGACACATAATCAACGGCTACCAAGATGTGTTTGTTCCCATAAGAACAAACAAAAGGCCCCATGAAATAGATTCCCCATATACCAAACAACTCTACCTCTAAAATAGGAATGAGAGGTAAATTCATGCTTTCCCAATAATCATTCTTCCTTTTGACGTAACACACACTTTTTAACAATAGAGTTCGCATCTTGATACAACGTTGGCCAATAATAACCATTTTGTAGTACCTTATCAGATGTATGCCCTCCACTATGGTGCCCATCAACTGGTGAGGCATGGCAAAGCGTCACCAATGGCATCTACTTCAACTTATGCAACACATTGTCTAATCATGTAATCAACGAACTCCCTAAATAGGTAAGGTTCATCCAAAAAATACTTCTTTGAATAAAAAGGGAACCTCTTTTGTTGGTAAAAATTCAGCCTATCGGGAAGAATCCCACACGCCACATAATTTGAAAATTCAACATACCAAGGCAAAGTACAATACAACACAACCATTACTGACTCATTAGGAAAGGCTTCCTCAATATATTTTTCACCGGAAACAACCACATTCATTTCAACCCTCCATAAGTTGTCCTCCACTTGGTTCTCACTCCTCTTTCATTGTTTGACTTAAAAGCCCAACTTTTGCAATAATAATACCCATCGAATCAACCTTGGCTTTTCATCTTCCCTAACCATCAAGCAATTTATAGCATTATGGTCAGTGTGTACCACAACCTCGGTCCCCAAAATATAAGCTCTAAGCTTCTCAAAAGCATTTACCATGGCTAACAACTCTTGCTCTGTAGCAGAGTAGATATTTTGACCTACATTCAAGGTCTTTCTTGCATAATAAATCGGGTGAAACAATTTTCCCTTGGGTTGACCAGAAACATCCCCCAAAGCCACATTTCTTGCATCACACATTAGCTCAAATAGAATTCTCCAATCCGGAGTAATAATGATATTAGCTGAAATGAGCTTCTTTTTAAAACACAAATAAGCTTTGACGCAAGTTTCATCAAACTCGAAGACACTTTCCTTTTCAAGTAGCTTGCAAAGAGGATGAGCCACCTTAGAGAAATCTTTTATCAATCTTTGGTAGAGACTCGCATGAGCCAAGAAGCTTCTAGCACCTTAAACTAAGATAGAAGGAGGTAACTTGGCGATAACTTCAACATTAGCTTGATTAAATTGTATGCCTTCTCCCAAAATTTTGTGCTCTAATACAATACCTTCATTGACCATGAAATGACATTTCTCCCAATTGAGAACAAGGTTAGTTTTGACATATATTTACAAGACTCTACCAAGGTTTCTCAAGGCATGCTTCAAATGTATCTCTTATAATCGAAAAGTCATCCATGAAAACCTACATCGAATCCTCTACCATATAAGCAAAAACACAGAGCATACACAATTGAAACGTTGCTGGTGCAGTACACAATCCGAAGGGCATTCTTTTGAAATCAAACATCACATAGGGACATGTGAAGGTTGTATTTTCTTGATCTTTCGGTGCAATGGAGATTTGATTATAACCAGAGTAACCATCTAAGAAGCAATACCATCCACTACACGCAAGTCTATCGACCATTTGATGCATAAAGGGCATTGGGAAATGGTCTTTCTCGGTCAAAGCATTAAAATTACGATAGTCCATACATACACGACAACCAGTAACCAGTCGCATTGCCATAAGCTAATCTCTTTAATTAGCGACCACGGTCATACCACCTTTCTTTGGAACACATTGAATGGGACTAACCTCCTTGCTAACCGTAATAGGGTAGACAACTCCCACATCAAGCCACTTGATTATCTCTTTCTTACTAATTCTTACATTAGATGAACTTCTTTTGATGATCAATACTTGATTTACATTAACTAGTCAATTGAATCTTGTGAGTACAAATACCGGGAGGGATTCCCACATATTCGGAAAAGTCTACCCAATAGCTTTGATATGCCTTTTCAACACACTAACAAATGATTGCGCTTGATTTTCAAGAAAATCCACAACAATAATCATGGGTAAAGTACTACTGTCTTCCAAGAACACATAACGAAGGTGAGGTGGAAGTACCTTCAATTCGAGCTTTGGTGGTTCCTCAATAGATAGCTTTGCGGGAGGACTTTCCCTATTCTTCAAATTCATATCAACTTTCAAAGGGATATTAGATTAAGAACCTACACCCGATAGAGCAGCCACTACCTCATCATAATCTTGAATTTCTTCCCCATCATAGTTTAAAAGGACGACAGCCAAATATTCACCATCACAAGAGACTTCACTCACACTAGCAACCGCTTCAACAATAACATCAATGACCAATATTACAGTGAGGTCATTAGGTTGGTTCATAGATTTACAAATATTGAATGTAACTTCCTAACCATTTACCTAAATTTCAGTTCATCAATTTCCATATCAACTAGAGCTTTCTCGGTGGGCAGAAATGGCCTACCAAGAATAATAGGCACCTCAACATCAATCTAGCAATTGCGGATCACAACATAAGCTGAAAATATAAATTTATCTACCTTCAACAAAACATCATAAAGATTGCCAATAGGGCGATTGATAGAGCGGTCGGCCATAAGAATACGCATAGTGGTAGATTTAGGCTCACTAGCCCAACTTGCTTGAAAATGGCAAAGGGCATTAAGTTTATACTTGCCCCCAAATAACACAGTGCTTTCGTGAATTTGATCAACTGGAGCCATTCTATAAGTCCTTATCTAGAAGGTATTTTAACTGCTCTTTCAATTCCTTAAGGTCAACTGGAGCCATTCTATAAGTAGGAATCAAAATAGTTAGGGTATCTAGAAGGAGATCAATTCTGAAGTCGATTTCCCTTTCGGGAGGAATTCGTGGAAGATCTTTTGGAAATACTTCTGGAAACTTGCTAACTACTGGAACTGACTCAAGAGTTGGGTTTTAGGAGCTAGAATCCTTTACCCGAACTACATGATAATGGTAACCCTTAGAAATTATCTTTTTTGCCTTAAGGTAAGAAATGAATCGACCCATAGGCACTAAGCTACTACCCTTCTATTCTAAGATTAGTTCATCTGGAAACTGAAAATCAACAATCCTAGTTCTATAATCGACTAAGGCATAACAGGAATTTAACCAATCCCTACCTAGAATGACATCGAAGTCTACCATTTCTAACTCTATGAGATCTGCTGAGGTGACTCTATGAGAGACAGTGACAAAGCAATTTAGGTATACCCGTCTAGCTATAACTGGGTCACCGACTATCCTAGAGTCTGAGAGAGTTTCTGGACTAACATCAAAGTTGACTGCTATAAAAGGAGTAATAAAGGAGAGACTAACCACTGGATCTACCAAAGCATAAACATTGAGATTAAGGGCTAGTAACGTACCAGTGACTAAATCAAGAGAGCTTTTTTAATCCTGGACAGCCTGAAGAGCATACAACCTGTATTGGAGCTGGCCGCCACCTGTACCTGATGAGTTACCCTGAAGAGTCGGGTGACTTGTTGGTGTTGCTGAAGTTGTAGACTGATCTCTACAATTATTACCTCATTGACCCTGTTTAGACGGCCAATCCCTCAACCTGTGACCAGACTGACCATATCCAAAGAATCCTTCCTGTCCTGCAAGGCATTCGCCTCGATTGTTCTTACCACACTTGGGACAAGTTGGGTAGTTTTTGGTATATTAAACACTTTTCTGAGACTTAGAGACTGATGTCCTACCTTTATGATTATGTCAAAACCTGGAGGATAGGACACTAACTGAAGAGGGGGCTGGGGCTAAAGATTTCTACTGACCCTGTGAGCGATTTCCAACAACCTGACTTCTGTAGAGAATACTCATAGTTATGAGACCTAGCCTTAATGTTCTTCTTAGCCTGCTACCTAAGATTATCTCCCTCAACCAGCTCAGCATGATTCATGAGCCTAGATATATTCATGTGTTCCAGCAACATAGCATTCATGCACTCTATTTTCACCAAGTCTGACACTCCATACAAAAACTTATTTATATGAGCCCTGAAATCAGTAACCATGTGAGGAGCATACCTGGAGAGTTGGGTAAACTTGAACCCATGCTCTTGAATTGTCATGCTACCTTGCCTTAAGTTCATAAATTCCTGAGCTTTTGCCACAATTAACTATCTTGGGGAGAACATGTTTAGAAAAGTCTCACTAAAGCATTCCCAAGTGATAGGTGCGGCATTTGTTCCCCTGTTCTCTTTCAACTGAGTATACCAGATATGAGAGACATCCTTAAGCTGATAAGATGCCAACTCAACCTGATCATTCCCAGTTACCTACATCACTTCCAAGATCTTCTTGACCTCCTCTATGAAATTTTGGAGATCCTTACCAATCTGCAATCCTAAGAACGCAGGCAGATTTATCCTAACAAAATTGGAAACCATGGCTACCACTATTCAACCACTACCATTCGCAGGAACTTGAACTCACTAATTGTTCTAGTTGGCCACACTCTGAGCCAACATCTAAATGGCGTTCTGAAACTTTGCATTCGAAACTTCCTGATCTAGGACCGGAGGAGCTACGTTTGCGTTCCTAGCATTCACATTCATGGTGTTAGATCTACGAGAAGGCATGATCTAAAATGTAGAACCTCAAGTCAGAATGAAATTAAATCATACCTTACACACAATAAGAGTAATAAGAAAATGAAGGTTTTCCTAAAACACTTTGTAGCCTCCCTCTCATTAGATGTGGTGTGCACTTTCACACTCATGAAAATCTCTACATAGTGCGGTCTTTCAGAAATCCCAGGACTCTTGAATCTAATGCTCTGATACTAAGTTTTTCATGCCCCACGCTACCCTCGAGACGCATAGACGGGACCTAGGATCACGAGTGACCCCAAGATAACCTTGCTGGCATAACATCAACATACTAAGAATAATAAACTAATGTGGAAGCTAATCATGAAGTAAATCTTAAATAATGGGAATACTTATATATTAAACTGAATAAATGATAATCTGAGAGTTTAATACAAAAGATATATCAAACTCAAATACTACGATGACTCTAACTATGTATGAAAATGGCCTCTAACTGACTAAAAGTGTTGGAACATCCCCTAGCTAAGTTTAGCAAAACTGAAAAACTAAAAAGATAACATGACTATTGTCCTCGAAGAATGAGGAGTCACCCTTGATGCTGTTGAGCTGGAAATCCGGAACCGATCTATGCGTGATCTGGAAGCTGAGAACCTAAACCTACATCTCGAGAAAATGTAGCCCAGAGTATGTGTCAGTACTTGAAAGGAACTGAGCATGCAAGATAAAGTAAAGCTGAAATAAACATATAACTAAATAAGCAATAAAGGAAGAATATTATATGAACTTGATAAAAATACAGAATGATGAGCTAACTAAATGCAATGACTAAATTTACAACATGCTGAGATTGAATAATGACTGTACTGAAAATGTGGTCAATGCAATTGAGTCTGACTAAACTGTGGGAGCTACTAATAACCGACAATAAAACCACATGAGATAAATGTGGTGTCCGATGTATATGCCCCATCGAGAGGACCCAATATATCCTGCCACAGGTATAGAGGTATGACTGGTGTGATCACTAAATGATGCCTACAGAGGGGAATTTCAACTAACGTGGCTCGTAGTTTTGGGACTATATCAGTGACTCACCCTAGTCCAACTCGATATTATACTACTCCTAATTGTTTAAGTGATGTACAGATTATGACTAAATTAGTGTAATATACTGGATAGCTCAAAAGTGACATTTAAACTTAGAATGCACATTAATATACTGTTAATGACATATTCTAAAACTAAGGCATATATATCTGAAATAACATAAATATCTGACCTAGCATGTCTAATTCAAGAACTAAAGAACTACATTACTAGGGTTCTGAAGTTCATGCAAGAAACGAAGTAATAACATGATAATCTGATTTAGAACATGTAAATAACAAATTCATTATAATCTGCTGAAGTTCTAGAAACCCTAAGTCTAGTTATGATAAGGGAATCAAGAATATGACTAAATTATAAGGACCTAATGGGCGAGAGGAACCCACTAGTGAAATCCCAGATACCTTATGACGAATTCCATGAAGAAATCCTTCAATTTTAGGGCTGGAACTAGTGGATCCCTCATATATTCTTGAACTAGGGTTCTTGACTTCTTTATCCTCTTACGCTTTAATGTTTCTATGTTTTGATGAATGATTTGACTTAGGTAAGTTCTAGTTATGTTTCTAGGCTAAAACAAACAAACAACACGTAGTTTAGGGTTAAAAATGACGTAGCTTAGGGGTCCAACAAAATAGGAAAATATTAGAAGACCCCTGACTTAAACTGTCGAAAGGGCTAACCACGGCCACTTTCACGGACCGTGAAAGGGACCATGGACCGTGAAGATGGTTGTGGTCTTTGATCCAGTGAGCTCTGGGTTCAGGGGGACCTATCCACGAGCCCTACCACAAACCATTTGAAGGACCATGGACCGTGAAGGTCCCCGTGGTCTTCACTTGGTCTGGTGGTCTGAGTGTCCATGTTGACAGACCTTCCCACGGCCCGTGTGAAGGACCACAGACCCTGCCGTGATTCACTGTTTCAGGTAGATTTCTGCAACTTTTTTCTAGGTCTAGTTTTTGAGGTGTTACATGAAGTGACCACATGGATGAAAGTTATCCATGGATGAAGAGTTACCCTACCATAGAAATGAAACCCAATTCAGTAGAAAACCTTGCTCATTGGACCCTACCTCAACCCTCTTTTTTCTTCTACTTGTTCTTTTTCAAGTTCTAGAGAGAGAATATTTGGGGAAGATGAACTTTTGGGGTTTGATTTGGGTTTTTGGAAATAATAAAGCAAAACGACCTCACTTAATACCCATCTAAAAAAGAATTTCCCAACATAACCATTCACTTAAGTTACCTACCCAGGGACCACGAGAGGTCACACAAGCCGTGTGCATGAGCATGAGTCGTGGTCCCTTTTGTGGACCTTGACGCAGTGGCTAGGTCTTCATGACTTGGCCCCATTTAGGCTAAGTAAGGGCCATGACCCCTCCCACGACCCTTGGTGGCCTTCATGAGCCGTCAAGTCGCTCGTGGAGGAGGATTCACTTCTGGGACCCGCTCCTACTAGCCTACCATTTTTCCATTGATTATACCAGACATGAGCAACATATTTTAATTGGGAAGAGGCTAACTCTGTTTTCTCTACCGATGTCACCCTTATAATACCAAGTACTATATAAACCTCATCCACAAATTTATGAGGATCCTCCTCATCTTTAGAGCCATGAAATTAGGGGGGGGGGGTCATTCTTGCAAAATCCCTCATTATGAAGCCACCGAATTCATAAGGGCTACCACATCTCTACTGTCTTGAGCCGCCAAAGCATAGGATAACATTTGAAAGGTCGATCTAACCTCCACATTTGATAAAATTGAGGTGCTTGAGGAGGAGCTTCTTGATTCAAATTATCTTCCTTGTTCCTTCTTTCAAAAGCCCTTCTAGTAGTCAAATCATTTACACGATTGGGAAAGGATTAAGAGAAAGACTTTATAGATTTGAACTCTATCCCACGACTTAGGAGTAATGAAATAAGTGGAATTTTCTAAGCAACTTATAGCTTCTTGTACATAAATGTTGTGTGCTTCAAACTCATGACAAGACTCTACTAGACGTGGCTTATCAGACATAATCCTAGAATCATTCTAAACCTTGTGCTATCATTACCAAGTTTGTCACGACCCAGGGGTACCCCTTATATGTAATATGGTGCATAGAACATCGAAAGACTCCATAAAAGCCACATAGCATATCATAACATAAGGAATAGAACAAGAAGAGTAAAATGCATTGCATGTTTAAATGTTTCATAAAAGAAAAGCACAAGTCTAGAATCTAAGTCTCAACATAGCCATCTAATGCAATGTCTTGAATGAAAAAGGGGCCTAGCCCATACAACATTGTTTAAAAAGAGAAATACAAGAAATGGAATTACATGATTAAAATGGTCGTCCTCAAACCATGAGGACTCACCAAAAAGATAGGAGAATAGGCAAATCCAAGCTTTAGCCACTACGGTGATCACCTTGAGAACTGAACCCTACACTTGGGAAAAAGGTAGGAAAAGTAGGCGTTACTAAAAAAATACACTAAGTATGATAGTCATCCATAAAACCATTGAAAACATGCTAGAAGGGACATTTCATTTGAAAGCATTCACTTAACCAAGTTTAAACATCAACATAGCAATAGTGGAAAGCATACAACATAAACATAGTCAACATAGTCATAATCATCATTTTTGAATGCAAGCTAGTATTATCTTGGAAACTTTTAACACCTATGATATACTTCTTTAAGCATGCCTTAGTTCATGAATACTTTGAACACTTCGGGATGCCTCTTTAAGCAAACCAAAGTTCATTATTAAACATCTCATTTTTGTGGGAAGTAAGACATAACCGAAATGAGACCATGTGAGCTTAACATGGAATCCAGTGACTCCCACACCAAAAAGGGTTGGCCTACTTGCCTAACGTAGAACCGATAACTTTATCTTAGGTGGATCCACTAGTTATATAACCTATGAGGGCACGTAGTTTATGGGATAAGGAGATTGTTACTAGAAACCTCACCTTACTACAAGGAGATTCCATCTCAATATATTTCTTCTAGAAACTCGACCTTACTACGGAAGAGCTTCCATTTCATTCAATATCCACTCGGTGCTAAGCATTACATTCACACAGAGAAGTTATTAAGTCTTGACTTAACCCCATTACTCATGAAATGGCGCCTTTGGCCTACAGAATCAAGGTACATTACTAGAATAGTGATTAACGTTATCAAAGACACTTTATCCAGTTCTAAGTGTCAATGATCGCTAGTCAGTATATAACCAAACTAAATGAGTTGGGGTTGATCCCACAGAGAGTAGCTTTTCCTTCGAATTCAATTATGGAAGTATGACAACAATCTATTCAATTGAGCAATTACTGCACTTTTTTGGCTTAAGCTTCGAATTTTAGGTTATAATTATCAATCCAATCCAACACTTAATACGAAATGATCAAATAATAAGAAAACACTTGGGGAATTTGCCAACCAATTATTGAATTCAACTTAGTGGGTGAATGTTGATGCTCACAATGGGTTAACATGTCGTGGATAGGTAGGACTATATGTAAACAAATTTTCTCTCAAACAATTACCTTATATTTGTCGAATTCTCTCGAACATCAACAATAGACGGAAGATGACCATCCCTTGTCCTCATCAAATCCACTCTCTCGAACTAGATACAAAGGATAGGATGCATGTTTCACTTTCTCAAGCTGAAATCATGGTAATCCACTACTAAGGATGCTAAACTTTCTACTTTGGCTTTGCATTTCTCTCTCGAACAAGCACCAAACACTGAACTAGTTACACTAATCATGCAAGATAACCTTAAAACGCAACAGCAAATCAGACCCACTTCAAATTAACACCATTATTCACAAATCAATGACACCCACTTATTAAAACTCAATAATTGGTCACATAGTCAAAATCCCAAGGAGAGGGTTTTAGTCAATCATAGCAAGAAGATGAAAATCAACATTTGCCATGTTTTCCATTGCTAGCTAAAAATGAAAATTGAAATTTAAAATCAACTACAATCTTCTCTCTTACAAATTTCAATGAAAAACCTTGGTAAAATCACTTAAAATGCATAATGGTAGTGTTTTCACTCTCCAACTTGTGTTCCATACATTTCTGAATGCCTTCTCTCTCTAGCAAAAATCAATTTATGCAATTCTAATGTGTGACCATTTAGGACCAATCGGCGAGGCAAGTCGGGCTTTGTTGACTGTTTGGCCACTCGCCGATGTTCCATCCTCACACCTATATTTTTCACTTCTTCTTGGTCCAGCCACTATAATTTTAGGCGATCTAGACTGGGATCGCCGAGTGGTTTTGGGAGTCGTCCTTTCTCCTTTCATCTCTCCCATCATCACTTGTGAGGATCTCTGTCAACACATTTGGCGACCTGGTCATCCAACACAGAAGCGATCGGCGACACACCGAATAGAATTACTTCTCGCCAAAGTGACCCCTAATTTAGCCTTAGCATTCTGTAACTTTAGGAGGTAGAGTGACAACTTGGCGAGTCACCGAGTGGAATCGGCAATCATCAAGCCTATTTTCCCCTTCTCTTCTTTGCTTGTGTGGTCTCTATTTCTCATTTCTGCCCTAGATTTCTTCGACACTCCATGTAACTGAGAATCAAGCGTTTTGCATCAGGTATTGGCACAAAATGAGCATATCAGGAAACTAAATATATCCAAATAAAGCCCTAAATGAGTCCAAATCGTGGACTCATCAACACCCCCAACTTAAAGTTTTGCTTGTCCTCAAGTAAAAACTCAAGTTCAGAAATTCAAAAAGGATGTCTCAAATAGTACTACACAAGACCCAATCATGAATGCACACAAAAAGACTCAACTTACTCATGAAAGAATCAATTGTGCAGTCAAAGATTCAAGTTGTGACTCAACATTATCAAAGATTCTCAAGTTCACAATACTTGCTTCAAATGCTAGATCAAGCTCAACAAAGGTACTCAAATGCCCTCTGATAAGTCCATAAATTGATCTCATTTAGGGCTTTATTTTGATAGAAATAGTGTCCTCAAAAGTTTATTTTGTCTCAATATCTGATGAAAACTCTTAAGTTTCAAGTATTTGAAGTTTTAGCGGAAGCATGGACACTTAGGCGCAAAAAGGAACAAAAAGGATGAAAAGAATGAAGAAGTTGAAGGTTGAGCATCGCCAAGCACACTTGGTGATTCACCGAAGGGACACACTCCGCCTTATGTTCCAGTACGCGAAGCCCTAAAGGAGCAGGAACCAAAAGGCGACGAAAGGAGTAGTCGGGGATTCGCCGAATAGTTCCACAAAGCAGTACTATGTCACCCAATGACACAGAACACGATGATGCTGAAGGATAGTGCAAGACGGCGACGAACTACTCCAAAGGGCGAATCGCCAAGTTAATCAGCGATCGACGATTCCTACTAACCTCGCCGAAACATCTACCAGCACTATTTTTTAAAGTCTATAAATACTAAACTTGTTATTAATTTTTAGTAGAGTCAAACATTTATTGTAATTTCCAAAATAGAATAGTACTTTTTTGGATATTTCCTCTCAAGTTTGGAGAGGGTTTTTGTGGGAGACTTGAAGACAGAAGGATTTTATCTTCCCCAAGTTGGAAGTGCGTCTTCTCCATTTTTATTTCTTTGCTTAAATTAAGGTTTAAATTTTTATACCCATTCGATTTTAGTATCATTTTAGGTGTATTTTGTTATTCCTTGATGTGTGTCTTAAAAAATCTCATTCTTGAGGTGTAATTTAGCAAATATGGGTAGATATTCTTGTTGGGTCTTGCTTGCTCATAGGTTAGATGTATTTTAATGCTGAAAATCACCTAGTGGTTATGGTTTAATCTAAAGGTTTTGTAGTTACAAATACAAAGCCATTCATATGTTTATGGCTTGGCGGAGAGGGAGGTCGCGAAACCAAAACCACTAGACTGATGGTCTAAAGAGTGGGTCAATATGAGGTTCAGCCCGAGAGGGTGAGCCCTAGTCCCATATCGTAACACTCAGCTTGAGAAAGTGAGTGAGGTACGGCGTAGGATGGTCTTAATGTGTCAAATGGGTGTCTGAGAGGAACGCATTTCAAACGGGGTAAGTTTCCTGAGAGGGAACTTACTTCCATTTAAAGCTTAGTCTAGTCACTATTGTCTTGCAAATTTCCTATTGAAAGCATGTACCCAACTATTTATCTCAACCTGTATTGCGGTCACATCCGAAGAACCTTCCCCATACTTGAATTTTCTCTTTATTTTTGTTGTTTTAGCTATACTTGTGACAAACCCCCATTGATATTTGCCACTTTGGTGTCACCCACTTGAATTTACTTTGTTTTTATTCGATAATTTCTCAAACTACAGCTAACTAGAACAAATTTCTAGCATAACTACTTTTTTCACTACTACTCCCTTGGGACACGACCCCAACCCTTTATTGAGTTACTATATTATCGACGATCATAGAAACTAGTACTGTAGGTTAGTGTCGTTTGTCATGATAAGCATCAAAATAGCGTCGCTGCAAAGGAGTGGTGTCACATGAAAATGTAGTTAACTAGAGCCTTTTGTTCTTTTTCAGTGTACTTTTTACAAATTTTTCTTTTTGTTTTGTTTTTCTTTGCTTATTGTTAGTGTATGTAGGTTCTCTACCTATACCCAAAAGAGGGGTGGCCTCATGAAAATAAGGCAAACAATGGAACTTTTGTGAGGAGTTGTGTCGTGCCACGACGTTAAATAAGGCACTTCTTGGAAGGCAACCCAAGTTCGTAAATTTAGGATTTTACTTTTATAAATAATGATGTGTTGATGTTGCAGATAAATCGAGGAAAGTGTGGAAAATCTCAGGTTGGCGAGCAGAGAGTCCATTCTGCGAGTCGCTAAACAGGACGGCGAGCCAGACTGGATCCACCGTTAGGCTCAATACAAGAGTTGTATAGTGCCTATAAAACTTGGTGAACTTGAAAAGCTTCTCGGCGCATCGCCAACCTGCTTGGCGATCTCGATGCACACCGCCAATCTCAGCCTAAAAAAATTGAAGATTTGGAAGAAAGGATGAGATTTTGGTGTACATTTAGGTTGTCTGTTTATAATTGTGTTTTTAAAACTGGTTTACGATTGTTTGAGCTTATGGCTCTCTTTTGGGTTTTATTGAAAAATTATTTTGATCCTTCTGAAAAAATTTCCCCACCTCTTGTGTTGAAAGTGATTGTTCTTTTGCAAAAAAGTTTAGTCTTGATTTCAAGCAATAACGATGACTTTAATAGTGCTCGTAATTGAACAAACATGAATGCACGGCTACGATGAGGCCAAATGAAGTTGCGTAGACAATATGTGCACTCTTTAAGTCTCGTTGTGAATAGCAATTTATCAAATTGATTTTCTTGTGAGGAACGTTGCACGATGGCGAACGTGTCTAGTCTAGTTTGACTTAAGTATCGATGCCTTGTGTGATTATCTTACTTTGAACCATGCATGAATAAACCTAGAATTTGCCCCGTTAGTCTGATTGATTCAGAAAGGTGTACTCATTAGATGATCTTAGGAAACTTTTGAAGAGTGTGAACCAATTTAACATATACCTCTTTTTGTGGCCTACTCATGATAATGTGTAACTCTCTCGAACACCCCTTGAACCTTACCCTTTTTTTTGGTAGCACCTTGATAAACCCTAGACATTACTTGATCCGCAACCTATAATCATGTTCAATTGTGGTTTAGTGAATAGCCAACTTAGGATAAAAATCCTATGTTGGGAGTATGGTGAAAAGGAAAAGGAGAAGTCAAGAAGTGCTATAAGAAGTCCCCCTTAACCCACGATGTTGTAGAACAATGGAAACCTCTTAAAAAATATATATATATACATATATATATATATATGAATGAAAAAGTAATTGGGGGAATAAATCACAAAGCATATTGGGATTCCAAGCATTTCATGGGAAATAAATAAAAGGATGACTTAGAAGCACTAGAAAATGAATTGATAAAGGAAAACAAGTGAATGCTTTAAGAATACCGCATCTCTTGAGGAAAGAGTCACTGAGCCTTAACGACCAAACTTTTACACTCAGCATCATTACAAGCTTTAGAAAGACCTTTTTTTTTTATCTGAAGTAAACTGGATCGAAAGTAAATTGGAAAATAAGGGCAAACTTATGGGTGAAAACATGCATTATGTTCTTGTTTTTGAGTGTGAGCGTTGTATATAATTTCTGATCCTATATTGACTCATATATGGGTGTGCATATGGAATCATTCTTTACGTGAGGACATTTAGATTCTTTTGTTGATCTTGAACCTGCACAGGTAACAAGTATTGCGAGCATGAAAATCTTTGGTAATGGTGTCTCACAATTTGAATCTTTGAGTACACAGGTGATCCTTGCATAAGTAAATTGAGTCTTGTTGTGTTCATTCATGATTTAGCCTTGTGTAGCACTGTTTGAGGCACCCTATTTGAACTGTTGAACTTGAGTTTGCTTGAGGACAAGGAAAAGTTTATGTTGGGGGTGTTGATGAGTCCACAAATTGGACTCATTTAGGGCTTTATTTTGATAGAAATAGTGTACTCGAATGTTTATTTTGTCTCAATATCTGATGAAAACTCTTAAGTTTCAGGTATTTGAAGTTATAGCTCAAGCATGGACAATTAGGCCCAAAAAAGAACAAATGTCTGAAAAGAACTAAGAGGCTGAAGCCTGAGCATTGCCATGCACACTTGGCGATTAACCGAAGGGACGCACTCCTCCTTTTGTTCCAGAACGCAAAGTCCTAAAGGAGAAGGATCAAAAAGGTGATGAAAAGGGCAGTCGGCACTTCGCCGAATAGTTCCGTAAACCAGTACTATGTCGCCCAATGACACAGAACACGATGATGCTAAAGGATAGTCCAAAATGGCGACGAACTACATCAAAGGGCGAATCGCAGAGTTAATCGGCGATTTCGACTAACCTCGCCGAAAGATCAGCCAGCACTATTTTCTGAAGTATATAAATACTAAACTTGTTATTAATATTTAGTAGAGTCTAACATTTATTTTAATTTCCAAAATAGAATAGTGGTTTTTCAGATATTTTTTCTCAAGTTTGGACATTATTTTTGTGGGAGACTTGAAGAGAGAGGCATTTCATCTTCCCTAAGTTGGAAGTGGGTTTCTCCATTCTTCTTCCTTTTCTTAAATCAAGGTTTAATTTCCTGTACTCATTCGATTTTAGCATCATTTTAGGTGTATTTTGTTATTTCTTGATGTGTGGCAAAAAAAACCCCATTCTTGGGGTGATATTTAGCAAATATGGGTCGATATTCTTGTTGGGTCTTGCTTGCTCATAGGTTAGATGTATTTTAATGGTGAAAATCACCTAGTGGTTATGGTTTAATCTAAAGGGTTTCTAGTTACAAATACAAACCCACTCATGTGTTTTCGGCTTGCCCAAGAGGGAGGTCACGAAACCAAAACCACTAGACTGATGGCATAAGGAGTTGGTCGAAATGAGGTTCAGCCTGAAAGGGTGAGCCCTAGTCCCATATCCTAACACTCTGCCCGAGAAAGTGAGTTGGGTAAGACGTAGGATGGACTTCATGCATCAAATGGGTGTCTGAGAGGAACGCATTAGAAATGGGGTAAGTTTCCCAAGAGGGAACTTATTTCCATTTAAAGCTTAGTCTAGTCACTATTGTCTTGCAAATTTCCTATTGAAAGCATGTACCCAACTATTTATCTCAACTTGTATTGCGGTCACATCCGAAGAACCTTCCCCATACTTGAATTTTCTCTTTATTTTTGTTGTTTTAGCTATACTTGTGACAAACCCCCATTGATATTTTCCACTTTGGTGTCACCCACTTGAATTTACTTTGTTTTTATTCGATAATTTCTCAAACTAAAGCAAACTAGAACAAAATTATAGCATAACTACTATTTTCACTACTACTCTCTTGGGACTCTACCCCAACCCTTTGTGGAGTTACTATATTATCGACGATCGTAGACACTGGTACTGTAGGTTAGTGTCGTTTGTCACGATAAGCATCAAAATGGCGTCGCTGCAAAGGAGTGGTGTCACATGAAAATGTAGTTAACTAGAGTTTTTTGTTCTTTTTCAATGTACTTTTTACAAATTTTACTTTTTGTTTTGTTTTTCTTTATTTATTGTTTGTGTATCCAAGTCCTCTACCTAGAGCAAAAACAGGGGTGGCCGTATGAAAATGTGTCAAACCTCACTAATGGAACTTGAGTGAGGAGTTGTGTCGTGCCACGACGTTAAATAAGGCTCTTCTTGGGAGGCAACCCAAGTTTGTAAAGTTAGGATTTTACATTTTTAAATAATTGTGTGTTGATGTTGCAGATAAATCGATGAAAGTTTGGAAAATCTCAGGTTGGCGAGCAGAAAGTCAATTACACTAGTCTCTAAACAGGTCGGCGAGCCCAACTGGATCCACCATTTGTCTCAATACCAGAGTTGTACTGAGCTTGTAAAACTATGCGTACTCGGAAAGTAGCTTGGCGATCTCTATGCAGACCACTGATCTCACCCACCAGAAAATTAAAGATTTGTAAGAAAGGACGAGATAAATGACCACTCAACAGACCACTGAGTGGGTCGGCGAGTTGACTAATATCGCCGAATGGACAAGAACTAAACAATTATAAAGTGCCAAAAATCTCAGAATTTTTAAATTTTCCCACACTCTCTCCTTTTAAACTTCTCAACTTCACATCAAGGTAATATTTTCTAGATTATTGCTTGTCTTTAGTATTGTAGTCGATAATTAGTGCTTGGAGTGGATTACATTGTCGCCTAGCATTTCAAAAGTATTTTAATCGGCATCTAAGGTTTGTTTTCCGAACCCCAAATTAATTTTTAGCAATTTTGTAATCATTTACAATGATTTTTTTTTTGTTATTTTCATTTTAGGACAAATGTTTTTATTTGTGGTGTGGTGAGGCCTACCATGTTTTGCTTGTTTCAGATACTTTCTTTTTGGTGTACATTTGGGTCGTCTATTTTTAATTGTCTTTTTAAAAACGGCTTTGCAATTGTTTGAGCTTATGGCTCTCTGTTGCGTTTAATTGAAAAATAATTTTGATCCTTCCAAAAAAAAATTGCCACCTCTTATGTTGAAAATGGTTGTTATTTTGCATAAAATTTAAATCTCAGTTTCGATCAATAACTATGACTTGAATAGTGCTCCCAATTGAACAAACATGAATGCACTACTACGATGAGGCCACATGAAGTTACATAGACAATATGTGCAATTTTTGCTTCTCTTTGTGACTAGTCATTTATCAAATTGATTTTCTTGTAAGGACCATTGCACTCTGGCGAACGTGTCTAGTCTTGTTTGACTGAAGTATCAATGCCTTGTATGATTAGCTTACTTTCAACCAAGAATGAATAAACCTAGAATTTATCCTGTTAGTCTGATTGATTTAGAAAGGTGTACTCTTGAGATGATCTTAGGCAACTTTTGAAGAGTGTGAAGCAATTTAACATATACCTCTTTTTGTGGCCTACCCGTGAGAGTGTGAAATTCTTTTGAACACCCCTTGAACCTTACCCTTTTTTTTTTTGGTAAAGCCTTGATAAACCCTAGACCGTACTTGATCCGCTACCTATAATCGTCTTAAATTGTGGTTTAGTGAATAGCCAATTTAGGACAAAAAGCCTAAGTTGGGGGTATGATGAGAAGGAAAATGAGAAGTCAAGAAGTGCTATAAGAAGTCACCCTTAACCCATGATTATGCATAACAATGGAACCCTCTTAAAAAAAATGAATGAAAATTATATTGGTGGAATAAAGCACAAAGGATATTGGGATTCCAAGCAATTAATGGGAAATAAATAAAAGGATGACTTAGAAGCACTAGAAAAAGAATTGATAAAGGAAAAGAAGGGAATTCCTTGAGAATACTGCATCTCATGAGGAAAGAGTCATTGAGCTTTAACGACCATACCTTTACACTCAGCCTCATTGAAATGTTTAGATACTTTTGTTGTGTTTGAACTTGCACAAGTAAGAAGTATTGCGTGCATGAGAATCTTTGGTAATGGTGTGTCACAATTTGAATCTTTGAGTACACAAGTTATCCTTGCATGCATAAATTGAGTCTTGTTGTGTGCATTCATAATTTAGTCTTGTGTAGCAGTATTTGAGGCACCCTATTTGAACTGCTGAACTGGAGTTTGCTTGAGGACAAGCAAAATTTTAAGTTGGGGGTGTTGATGAGTCCACAAATTGGACTCATTTAGGGCTTTATTTTGATAGAAATAGTGTCCTCAAATTTTATTTTGTCTTAATATCTGATGAAAACTCTTAAGTTTCAGGTATTTGATGTTTTAGTGCAAGAATGGACAATTAGGCGTAAAAAGGAACAAATAAGCTGAAAAGAACGAAGAGGTTGAAGCCTGAGCAACGCCAGCATACTTGGCGATTCACCGATGGGACACACTCCATGTTTTGTTCAAGTTTACGAAGCCCTAAAGGAGTAGGATCAAAAAGGCGATGAAAGGAGCAGTCGGCGCTTTGCTAAATAATTCCGCGAAGTAGTACAATGTTGCCCAATTACACAAAACACGACGACGCTGAAGGATAGTGCAAGACGGTGACGAACTACTCCAAAGGGCGAATCACCGAGTTAATCGGCGATCGGCGATTCCGACTAACCTCGCCAAAAGATCCGCCAACACTATTTTTTGAAATCTATATATACGAAACTTGCTATTAATTTTTAGTAGAGTCGAACATATATTGTAATTTCCATAATGGAATAGTACTTTTTCAGATATTTTCTCACAAGTTTGGAGAGGGTTTTTGTGGGAGACTTGAAGACAGAAAGATTTCATCTTCCCCAAGTTGGAAGTGGGTCTTCTCCATTTTTCTTTCTTTGCTTAAATCAAGGTTTAATTTTTTATACCCATTCGATTTTAGTATCACTTTAGGTGTATTTTGTTATTTCTTGATGTGTGGCTTAAAAAACCCCATTCTTGGGGTGTAATTTAGCAAATATGGGTAGATTTTCTTGCTGGGCCTTGCTTGCTGATAGGTTAGATGTATTTTAATGGTGATTTCACCAAGTGGTTGTTGTTTAATCTAAAGAGTTTGTAGTTGAAAATACGAAGCCACCCATATGTTTTCGGCTTGGCTGAGAAGGAGGTCTCGAAACCAAATCCACTAGACTGATGGCCTAAATAGTGGGTCGACATGATGTTCACCTCGAGAGGGTGAGCCCTAGTCCCATATCCTAACGCTCCGCTCCAGAGAATGAGTGGGATAAGGCGTAGGCTGGTCTTCATGAGAGGGACTTTGTTTCCATTTAAAGGTTAGCCTAGTTACTATGGTCTTGCGAATTTCCTATTGAAAGCATATACCCAATGATTTATCTCAACTTGTATTACGGTCACATCCCAAGAGCCTTCCCCAAACTTGAATTTTATCTTTATTTTTGTTGTTTTAGCTATACTTGTGAAAAACCCCCATTGATATTTGACACTTTGCTGTCACCCACTTGAATTTACTTTGTTTTTATTCGATAATTTCTCAAACTACAGCTAATTAGAAAAAAATTCTAGCCTAACTTTGAATTTCACTACCACTCCCTTGGGACACGACCCCAACCCTTGGTTGGGTTACTATATTATCGACGATCGTAGACACTCGTACTGTAGGTTAGTGTCGTTGGTCACAATAACCATCAAAATGGCGCCGCTGTCAGGGAGTGGTGTCTAGTGAAAATGTAGTTAACTAGAGCTTTTTGTTCTTTGTAGTGTACTTTTTACTACTTTTTCTTGTAGTTTTATTTTTATTTGTTTATTGTTTGTGTATGTTGGTCCTCTACCTAGAGCCAAAAG
Organism: Solanum tarapatanum; assembly: GCA_029582485.1. Classification (NCBI taxonomy): domain Eukaryota; kingdom Viridiplantae; phylum Streptophyta; class Magnoliopsida; order Solanales; family Solanaceae; genus Solanum; species Solanum tarapatanum. The sequence continues at coordinate 55,933 of JAJOOB010004757.1, read as the reverse complement.
AGGGGTGGCTTAATGAAAATGAGGTAAACAATGGAACTTTAGTGAGGAGTTGCGTCGTGCCACGACGTTAAATAAGGCGCTTCTTGGGAGGCAATCCAAGTTCGTAAATTTAAGATTTTACTTTTATAAATAAGGATGTGTTTGATGTTGCAGATAAATCAAGGAAAGTGTGGAAAATATCATGTTAGTGAGCAGAGAGTCCATTCCGCGAGTCGCTAAACAGGTCGACGAGCCCGACTAGATCCCCTGTTAGGCTTAATACAAGAGTTGTACAGAGCCTGTAAAACTCAGCAAACACGGAAAGCTGCTCGGCGCATCGCCAAAGTACTTGGCGGTCTCGATGCAGACCACCGATCTCACCCCTAGAAAATTGAAGATTTGGAAGAAAGGACGAGATAAATGACCACTCGGCGGACCGCTGAGTGGGTCAGCGAGTTGGCAAACATCGCCGAATGGACAGGAAATGAACAGTTATAAAGTGTCAAAAATCTCAGAATTTTTAAATTTTCCCACACCCCCTCCTTTTAAACTTCTCAACGTCACATCAAGGTAATATTTTCTAGACTATTGCTTGCCTTTAGTATTGTAGTCGATAATTAGTGCTTGGAGGGAATTACATTGTCGCCTAGCATTTCAAAAGTATTTTAATCGGCATCTAAGATTGGTTTTCCGTACCCCAAATTTATTCTTAACAATTTTGTACTCATTTGCAATGATTTTTTTGGTATTTGCATTTGAGGACAAATGTTTTTATTTGTGGTAGGGTAAGGCCCACCTTGTGTTACTTGTTTCGGATACTTGTGTTTGGGTGTACATTTGGGTTGTCTGTTTTTAATTGTGTTTTTAAAAACTGGTTTACGATTGTCTGAGCTTATGGATCTCTTTTGGGTTTAATAGAAATATTATTTTGTTCCTTCCGAAAAAATTTCCCCACCTCTTGTGTTAAAAGTGGCTGTTCTTTTGCAAAACAATTGAGTCTCGATTTCGATCAATACCGATGACTTGAATAGTGCTCCTAATTGAACAATCATGAATGCACGACTACGACGAGGCCAAATGAAGTTACATAAACAATATGTGCACTCTTTGCGTCTCGTGTTGACTAACAATATATCAAATTGATTTTCTTGTGATGAGCGTTGCACGGTAGCGAACGTGTCTAGTCTTGTTTGATAGATGTATCGATGGCTTGTGTGATTATCTTACATTGAACCATGCATTAATAAACCTAGAAGTTGCCTCGTTAGTCTGATTGATTCATAAAGGTGTACTCTTGATATGATCTTAGGCAACTTTTGAAGAGTGTGAACCAATTTAATATATACCTCTCTTGGTGGCCTACCCGTAAAAGTGTGAAACTCTCTTGAACACCCCTTGAACCTTACCCTTTTTTTTGGAAGAACCTTGATAAACCATAGGACAAAAACCTAAGTTGGGGGCATGGTGAAAACGAAAAAGGGAAGTTAAGAAGTGCTATAAGATGTCCCCGTTAACCCATGATGTTGCAGAACAATGGAACCCTCTTAAAAAAGAATAAATATATATATATATATATATATGAATGAAAAAGTAATTGGTGGAATAAAGAACAAAGTATTTTTGGATTCCAAACTATTCATGGGAAATAAATAAAAGGATGACATAGAAGCACTAGAAAATGAACTGATAAAGGAAAACAAGGGAATGCCTTGGGAATACCAAATCTCATGAGGAAAGAGTCATTGAGCCTTAACGACCATACCTTTATACTTAGCCTCATTACAAGCTTTAGAAACACCATTTTTTTTTATGTTGAGTAGGCTGGATCGAAAGTCAATTGGAAAATAAGGGCAAACCTATGGGTGAAAACATGCATTGTGTTCCTCTTTTTGAGTGTGAGTGTTGTATCTTATTCCTGATCTTGTATTGACTCAAATCTGTGTGTGAATATTGAATCATTCTTTACGTAAAGGGCATTTAGATACTTTTGTTGAGCTTGAACTTGCATAAGTAACAAGTATTGCGAGCATGAGAGTCTTTGGTAATGGTGTGTCAGAATATTAATCTTTGAGTACACAAGAGATACTTAAATAAGTTAATTGAGTCTTGTTGTGCGGATTCATGATTTAGTCTTGCGTAGCACTATTTGAACTACTGAACTTGAGTTTGCTTGAGGAGAAGCAAAAGTTTAAGTTGGGGGTGTTGATGAGTCCACAAATTGGACTCATTTAGGGCTTTATATTGATATAAATAGTGTCCTCGAATGTTTATTTTGTCTCAATATGTGATGAAAACTCTTTAGTTTCAGATATTTGAAGTTTTAGTATAAGATTAGTCACTTTGGCAGAAAAAGGAACAAAAAGTCTGAAAAGAATGAAGAAGCTGAAGCCTGAGCATTTCCAAGCACACTTGGCGATTCGCCAAAGAGACGCACTCCGCCTTTTGTTCTAGTACGCAAAGCCCTAAAGGAGCAGGATCAAAAAGGTGATGAAAGGAGCAGTCGGCACTTCATCGAATAGTTCCACGAAGCATTACTATGTCGCCTAATGACACAGAACACGACGATGCTGAAGAATAGTCCAAAACAGCGACGAACTACACAAAAGGGCGAATCGCCGAGTTAAACGGTGATTCCGACTAACCTCACCGAAAGATCCGCCATCACTATTTTCTGAAGTCTACAAATACTAAAGTTGTGATTAATTTTTAGTAGAGTCGAACATTTATTTTAATTTCCAAAATAGAATAGTACGTTTTCGGATATTTCAGTAAAGTTTGGAGAGTGTTTTTGTGGGATACTTGAAGAGAGAGGGATTTCATCTTCCCCAAGTTGGAAGTGGGTTTCTCCATTCTTCTTCCTTTGCTTAAATAATGGTTTAATTTCTTATACCCATTTGATTTTAGTATCATATTAGGCGTATTTTGTTATTTCTTGATGTGTGGCTAAAAAACCCTATTTTTGGGGTGTGATTTAGCAAATATGAGTTGATATTCTTGTTGGGTCTTGCTTGCTCATAGATTAGATGTATTTTAATGGTGATTTCACCTAGTGGTTGTGGTTTAATCTAAAGGGTTTGTAGTTGCAATTAAAAAGCCAGCGATGTGTTTTTGGCTTTCCCGAGAGGGAGGTCACGAAACCAAAACCACTAGACTGATGGCCTAAGGAGTGGATCAACATAAGGTTTAGCCCGAGATGGTGAGCCCTAGTATCATATCCTAACTCTCAGCTCGAGAAAGTGAGTGGGGTAAGGTGTAGGCTGGTCTTTATGCGACAAATGGGTGTCTGAGAAGAATGGATTAGAAATGTGTAAGTTGCTCGATCGGGATCTTATTTCCATTTCAAGTTAGCCTAGTCACTATTGTCTTGCAAATTTCCATTTGAAAGCATGTACCAAACTATTTATCTCAACTTGTATTGTGGTCAGATCCCAAGAACCTTCCCCATACTTGAATTTTCTCTTTATTTTTGTTGTTTTAGCTATACTTGTGAAAAACCCCCATTGATATTTGACACTTTAGTGTCACCCACTTGAATTTGCTTTGTTTTTATTTGTTAATTTCTCAAACTACAGCTAATTAGAAAAAAATTCTAGCCTAACTTCTAATTTCACTACCACTCCCTTGGGACACGACCCCAACCCTTGGTTGGGTTACTATATTATCGACAATCTTAGACACTCGTACTGTAGGTTAGTGTCATTGGTCACGATAAGTAGTTAACTAGAGCTTTTTGTTCTTTTTCAGTGTAGATTTTACTAATTTTACTTCTAGTTTTGTTTTTGTTTGTATATTTTTTGTGTATGGAAGTCCTCTACCTAGAGCCAAAAGAGAGGTGGCTTAATGAAAATAAGGCAAACAATGGAACTTTAATGAGGAGTTGCATCATGCCACGACGTTAAATAAGGCGCTTCTTGGGAGGCAACCCAAGTTCGTAAATTTAGGATTTTACTTTTATAAATAATGATGTGTTGATGTTGCACATAAATCAAGGAAAGTGTGGAAAATCTCAAGTTGGCGAGCAAAAAGTCCATTTCGCTAGTCGCTAAGCAGGTCGATGAGTCCGACTTGATCCACCATTAGGCTCAATACAAGAGTTATATAGAGCCTGTAAAACTCGACGAACTCGGAAAGCTGCTCAGCGCATCACCAAAATGCTTGGTGCTCTCGATGCAGATTGTCCATCTCACCCCTAGAAAATTGAAGATTTGGAAGAAAGAATGAGATAAATGACCACTCGGCGGACTGCAGAGTGGGTCGGCGAGATGACTAACATAGCCGAATGGACAAGAAATGAACGGTTATAAAGTGTCAAAAATCTCAGAATTTTTAAATTTTCCCACTCTCCCTCCTTTTAAACTTCTAAACTTCACATCAAGGTAATATTTTCTAGATTATTGCTTGCCTTTAGTACTGTGGTCGATAATTAGTGCTTGGAGTGGATTACATTGCCGCCTAGCATTTTAAAAGTATTTTAATCGGCATATAAGGTTGGTTTTCCGAACGCCGAATTTATTTTTAGCAATTTTGTACTCATTTGCAATGATTTTTTTTTGGTATTTGTAGTTGAGGACAAATGTTTTTATTTGTGGTAGGGTGACGCCCACCTTGTTTTACTTGTTTCGGATACTTGTCTTTTGGTGTACATTTGGGTTGTCTGTTTTTAATTGTGTTTTTAAAAACTGGTTTGCGATTGTTTGAGCTTATGGCTCTCTTTTGGGTTTAATAGAAATATTATTTTGATCCTCTCGAAAAAATTTCCCCACCTCTTATGTTGAAAGTGGCTGTTCTTTTGCAAAAAAATAGAGTCTCGATTTCGATCAATACCGATGACTTGAATAGTGCTCCTAATTGAACAAACATGAATGCACGAGTACGACGAGGGCAAATGAAGTTACATAGACAATATGTGCACTCTTTGCGTCTCGTGTTGACTAGTCATTTATCAAATTGATTTTCTTGTGATGACCGTTGCACAGTAGCGAATATGTCTAGTCTTGTTTGACTGAAGTATCGATGCCTTGTGTGATTATCTTACTTTGAACCATGCATTAATAAACCTAGAACTGGCCTCGTTAGTCTGATTGATTCATAAACGTGTACTCTTTATATGATCTTAGGCAACTTTTGAAGAGTTTGAACCAATTTAATATATACCTCTTTTTGTGGCCTACCCGTGAAAGTGTGAAACTCTCTTTAACACCCCTTGAACCTTACCCTTTTTTTTTGGAAGAACCTTGATAAACCCTAGGACAAAAAAAGCCTAAGTTGGGGGCATGGTGAAAATGAAAAACAGAAGTTAAGCAGCGCTATAAGAAGTCCCCGTCAACTCATGATGTTGCAGAACAATAGAACCCTCTTAAAAAAGAATAATTATATATATATATATATATATATATGAATGAAAAAGTAATTGGTGGAATAAAGAACAAAGTATATTTGGATTCCAAGCTATTCATGGGAAATAAATAAAAGAATGTCATAGAAGCACTTGAAAATGAACTAATAAAGGAAAACAAGGGAATGCCTTGGAAGTACCAAATCTAATGAGGAAAGAGTCATTGAGCCTTAACGACCATACCTTTACAATTATACTCATTATAAGCTTTAGAAAGACCTTTTTTTTATGTTAAGTAGACTAGATCGAAAGTTAATTGGAAAATAAGGGCAAACCTATGGGTGAAAACATGCATTGTGTTCCTCTTTTTGAGTGTGAGTGTTGTAACTTATTCCTGATCTTATATTGACTCAAATCTATGTGTTAATATTGAATCATTCTTTACGTAACGGCATTTAGATACTTTTGTTAAGCTTGAACTTGCATAAGTAACAAGTATTTCGAGCATGAGAGTCTTCGGTTATGGTGTGTCAGAATTTTAATCTTTGAGTACACAAGAGATCCTTACATAACTGAATTGAGTCTTGTTGTGTGCATTCATGATTTAGTCTTGCGTAGCACTATTTGAACTGCTGAACTTGAGTTTGCTTGAGGAGAAGCAAAAATTTAAGTTGGGGGTGTTGATAAGTCCACAAATTGGACACATTTAGGGCTTTATTTTGATAGAAAGAGTGTCCTCGAATGTTTATTTTGTCTCAATATCTGATGAAATCTCTTAAGTTTCAGGTATTTGAAGTTTTAGTATAGGATTCGACACTTTGGCGCAAAAACGAACAAAGAGATTGAAAAGAACGAAGTAGCTGAAGCCTTAACATCTCCAAGCACACCTGGCGATTCGCCCAAAGGAAGCACTCCGCCTTTTTTTTCCTGTACGCAAGGCCCAAAAGGAGCAGGATCAAAAAGTTGATGAAAGGAGCAGTCGGTACTTCGTCGAATAGTTCCGCGAAGCATTACTATGTCGCCTAATGACACAGAACATGACGATGCTGAAGAATAGTCCAAAACGGCGACGAACTACACCAAAGGGCGAATCACCAAGATAAACAGCGATTCCGACTAACCTCACCGAAAGATCCGCCATAACTATTTTTTGAAGTCTATAAATACTAAAGTTGTGATTAATTTTTAGTAGAGTCGAACATTTATTTAATTTCCGAAATAGAATAGTACTTTTTCTGATATTTCACTCAAGTTTGGAGAGTGTTTTTGTGGGAGACTTGAAGGGAGAGGGATTTCATCTTCCCCAAGTTGGAAGTGGGTTTCTTCATTCTTCTTCCTTTGCTTAAATCAAGGTTTAATTTCTTATACCCATTTGATTTTAGTATCATTTTAGGTGTATTTTGTTATTTCTTGATGTGTGGCTAAAAAAACCCCATTTTTGGGGTGTTATTTAGCAAATATGAGTTGATATTCTTGTTGGGTCTTGCTTGCTCATAGGTTATATATATTTTAATGGTGATTTCACCTAGTGGTTGTGGTTTAATCTAAAGGATTTGTAGTTGCAAATAAAAAGCCAGCCATGTGTTTTTGGTTTTCCCGAGAGGGACGTCACGAAACCAAAACCACTAGATTGATGTCCTAAGGAGTGTATCAACATGAGGTTTAGCTCGAGAGGGTGAGCCCTAGTATCATATCCTAACACTAAGCTCGAGAAAGTGAGTGGGCTAAGGTGTAGGCTGGTCTTTATGCGGCAAATCGGTGTCCGAGAGGAATGGATTTGAAATGGGGTAAGTTGCTCGATCGGGAACTTATTTCCATTTAAAGCTTAGCCTAGTCACTATTGTCTCGCAAATTTCCTATTGAAAGCATGTACCGAACTATTTATCTCAACTTGAATTGCGGTCACATCCCAAGAACCTTCTCCATACTTGAATTTTCTCTTTATTTTTGTTGTTTTAGCTATACTTGTGAAAAAGACCCATTGATATTTGACACTTTGGTGTCACCCACTTGAATTTACTTTGTTATTATTCAATAATTTCTCAAACTACAGCTAATTAGAAAAAAATTCTAGCTTAACTTCTAATTTCACTACCACTCCCTTGGGAAACAACCACAACCTTTGGTTGGGTTACTATATTATCGACGACCGTAGACACTCGTACTGTAGGTTAGTGTCATTGGTCATGATAAGCATCAAAAAGGTGCCGCTGCCAAGGAGTGGTGTCACGTGAATATGTAGTTAACTAGAGCTTTTTTTTCTTTTTAAGTGTAGTTTTTACTAATTTTACTTTCAGTTTTGTTTTTGTTTGTATATTTTTTGTGTATGGAAGTCCTCTACCTAGAGCCAAAAGAGAGGTGGTTTAATGAAAATAAGGCAAACAATGGAACTTTAGTGAGTAGTTGCGTCGTGCCACGATGTTAAATAAGGCGCTTCTTGGGAGGCAACCCAAGTTCGTAAATTTAGGATTTTACTTTTATAAATAATGATGTGTTGATGTTGCAGATAAATCAAGGAAAATGTGGAAAATCTCAAGTTGGCGAGCAGTAAGTCCATTTCGCGAGTCGCTAAACTGGTCGACGAGCCCGACAGGATCCACCGTTAGGCTCAATACAAGAGTTGTACAGAGCCTGTAAAACTCGGCGAACTCGGAAAGCTGCTCGGCGCATCGCCAAAATGCTTGGCGATCTCGATGCAGACCGCCGATCTCGCCTCTAGAATATTGTAGATTTGGAAGAAAGGACGAGATAACTGACCACTCGGTGGACCGCTGAGTGGGTCGGCGAGTTGACTAACATCGCCGAATGGACAAGAAATGAACGGTTATAAAGTGTCAAAAATCTCAAAATTTTTAAATTTTCCCACTCTCCCTCCTTTTAAACTTCTCAACTTCACATCAAGGTAATATTTTCTATATTATTGCTTGCCTTTAGTATTGTAGTCGATAATTAGTGCTTGGAGTGGATTACATTGCCGCCTAGCATTTCAAAAGTATTTTAATTGGCATATAAGGTTGGTTTTCCGAACCCCAAATTTATTTTTAACAATTTTGTATTCATTTGCAATGATTTTTTTTGGTATTTGCATTTGAGGACAAATGTTTTTATTTGTAGTAGGGTGAGGCCCACCTTGTTTTACTTGTTTCGGATACTTGTCTTTTGGTGTACATTTGGGTTGTCTGTTTTTTAATTGTGTTTTTAAAAACTGGTTTGCGATTGTTTGAGCTTATGGCTCTCTTTTGGGTTTAATAGAAATGTTATTTTGATCCTTCCGAAAAAATTTCCCCACCTTTTGTGTTGAAAGTGGCTGTTATTTTGCAAAAAAATTGAGTCTCGATTTCAATCAATACCGATGACTTGAATAGTGCTCCTAATAGAACAAACATGAATGCACGACTACGAAGAGGCCAAATGAAATTACATAGACAATATGTGCACTCTTTGCATCTCGTGTTGACTAGCCATTTATCAAATTGATTTTCTTCTGATGACCGTTGCACAGTAGCGAACGTGTCTAGTCTTGTTTGACTGAAGTATCGATGCCTTGTGTGATTATCTTACTTTGAACCTTGCATTAATAAACCTAGAATTTGCCTCATTAGTCTGATTGATTCATAAACGTATACTCTTTATATGATCTTAGGCAACTTTTGAAGAGTGTGAACCAATTTAATGTACACCTCTTTTTGTGGCCTACCCGTGAAAGTGTGAAACTCTCTTGAACACCCCTTGAATTTACCCCGTTAGTCCGATTGATTTAGAAAGGCGTATTTTTGAGTTGATCCTAGGCAACTTTTGAAGAATGTGAACCAATTTAACATATACCACTTTTTGTGGACTATCTGTGAGCGTGTGAAAATCTTTTGAGCACCCACTGAACCTGATCCTTTTTTTTTCTTGGAAGAACCTTGATAAACCCTAGACCCTACTGGATCCTGTACCTATAATCCTCTTAAATTGTGGTTTAGTGAATAGCCAAATTTGGACAAAAAGACTAAGTTGAGGGTATGGTGAGAAGGAAAAGGAGAAGTCAAGAGGTGCTATAAGAAGTCAGCCTCAACAAATGATGTTGAAGAACAATGGAACCCTCTTAAAAAAATGAATAAAAAAGAAATTGGTGGAATAAAGCACAAAGGATATTGGGATTCCAACCAATTCATAGGAAATAAATAAAAGGATGACTTAGAAGCACTAGAAAAAGAATTGATAAAGGAAAAGAAGGGAATGCCATACCGCATCTCATGAGGAAAGAGTCACTGAACCTTAACGACAATACCTTTCCACTCAGCCTCAGTACAAGCTTTACAAAGACTTTTTTTTTTATCTTGAGTAAGCTGGATCGAAAGTGAATTGGAAAATAAAGGCAAACCTATGGGTGAAAACATGCATTGTGTTTCTCTTTCTGAGTGTCAGCGTTGTATCTGATTCTTGCTCTTAAATTGACTCATATCTGTGTGTGAATATGGAATCATTCTTTACGTGACGGCATATAGATACTTTTGTTGAGCTTGAACTTGCACAAGTAACAAGTATTGCGAGCATGAGAATCTTTGGTAATGGTGTGTCACAATTTGAATCTTTGAGTACACAAGTTATCCTTGCATAAGTAAATTCATTCTTGTTGTGTGCATTCATGATTTAGTCTTGTGTAGCACTATTTGAGGCACCCTATTTGAACTGTTGAACTTGAGTTTGCTTGAGGACAAGCAAAAGTTTAAGTTGGGGATGTTGACAAGTCCACAAATTGGACTCATTTATGACTTTATTTTGATAGAAATAGTGTCTTCAAATGTTTATTTTGTCTCAATATCTGTTGAAAACTCTTAAGTTTCAAGTATTTGAAATTTTAGTTGAAGCATGGACACTTAGGCGCAAAAAGGAACAAAAAGGCTAAATAGAACGAAGAAGTTGAAGTTTGAGCATCGCCAAACACATTTGGCGATTCTCCGAAGGGACACACTCCGCCTTTTGTTCCAGTACACGTAGCCCTAAAGGAGCAAGATCAAAAAGGCGATGAAAGGAGCAGTCGGCGCTACGCCGAATAGTTCCGCGAAATAGTACCATGTTACCTAATGACACAGAACACGACGATGTTGAAGGATAGTGTAGGATGGCGACGAACTACACCAAAACGCGAATCGCCCAGTTAATTGGAGATTCCGATTGACTTCACCGAAAGATCTGCCAGCACTATTTTTTAAAGTCTATAAACACTAAAATTGTTATTAATTTTTAGTAGAGTCGAACATTTCTTTTATTTTCCATAATGTAATAGTACTTTTTGGGATATTTTCTCTCAAGTTTGGAGAGGTTTTTGTGGGAGACTTGAAGAGAGAAGAATTTCAGCTTCCCCAAGTTTGAAGTGGGTGTTCTCCATTCTTCTTCCTTTGCTTAAATCAAGGTTTAATTTCGTATACCCATTTGATTTTAGTATCATTTTAGGTGTATTTTATTATTTCTTGATGAATGGCTAAAAAAATCCCATTCTTGGGGTGTGATTTAGCAAATATTGGTTAAAATTCTTATTAGGTCTTGCTTCCTCATGGGTTAGATGTATTCTAATGGTGATTTCACCTAACGGTTATGGTTTAATCTAAAGGGTTTGTAGTTGCAAATACAAAGCCACCCATTAGATTGATGGCGTAAGGAGTGGGTCGACATGAGGTTCAGCCCGAGAGGATGAGCTCTAGTCCCATATCCGAACACTCATCTCGATAAAGTGAGTGTGGTAAGGCGTAGGCTGGTCTTCATGCGGCAAATGGGTGTCCGAGAGGAATGATTTGAAACGGGGTAAGTTACCCGAGAAGGAACTTATTTCCATTTAAAGCTTAGCCTAGTCACTATTATCTTGCAAATTTCCTATTTACAGCATGTACCCAACGATTCATCTCCACTTGTATTGCGGTCACATCCCAAGAGCTTTCCTCATACTTGAATTTTCTCTTTATTTTTGTTGTTTTAGCTATACTTGTTACAAACCCCCATTGATATTTGACACTTAGGTGTCACCCACTTGAATTTACTTTGTTTTTATTCAATAATTTCTCAAACTATAGCTAACTAGAAAAAAATTCTAGCCTAACTACTATTTCCACTACCACTCCCTTGGGACACAACCACAACCCTTGGTTGAGTTACTGTATTATCGACGATCGTAGACAATCGTACTGTAGATTAGTGTCGTTGGTCACGGTAAGCATCACTCTCACATAATTAATGATTCCATATTCACACACAATGGTTCATCAATTTATATCTTTGAAATCACAATCGACACTCACACTTACAAAGATGAACACATGCGTGACTCCACCCATAGGTTTGCCCTTATTTTGCAACCAATAGTTGGTTCAGCTCACTCAAGATCACGAAGGTCTTTTCAAGGCTTGTAACGAGGCTGAGTGTAAATGTATGGTCATTTAGGCTCAGTGGCAGCTATCCTCATGAAATTTGGCATGAACAATGCTTTCTTTCCTTTTCTTCATCACTTTTCACTCATGCTCAAAAGTCACCCCATTATTTACTTTTCGTGGATCGTTGGACACCCGATTTCTTTTTGCATTTTCACGACTTTATTCCACACCATTTTCATTCTTTTTATTTTTCATCCTTTCTTCTTTTTCTCTATTTTTTTTGTATGGAGGGGTTCCATCTTTTTCAAACCATGGGTCAAAGGGGACTTCTTTACATTTCTTGATTTACTTCTCTTTTCACCACACCCCCAACTTAGGTTTTTATCCTAAGTTGGCTATTCAAACAAACCACAAATCATGAGGATTAACAGTAATGGATAAACAAAGGTCACAATTTCATCAAGTTTCTTTCAAGAAAAGGGCTAAGGCTCGTTTTTATTTTTATACTGACATACTTTTGATCCATATTTTATTGTCTAGATAATATTATGGCACCTGATAATAAATGGATGCAACTTATTCATAATAGACTTGATGATGCTTATATACATGGGGTGGAAAGCTTTCTAAATTATACTTTTATAAGATTGAGGGAAGCAAATGAAATAAGATTCCCATGTGTCAAATGTTGTAATGCAGTGTCTCGAACACGAGAGATTGTTAGATCACATTTAATAGTACATGGAATAATTCAAAATTATACCTTTTGGTATCACCATGGAGAGACGATAGGTGAGACAGAAGAACCAGATTCCAAATCTGTAGATGTTGACGTTAAATTGGCGAGGATCATGAGGAGGACGAAATACATGAAATTCTCACAGATGTACATCCTATTTTTAATGTAGACAATATGAATACTGGCGATGATGATGTTCTCGAGGAGGAACCAAATCCTGAAGCAAAAAGATTTTATAGTCTTTTAAAGGATTTTGATCAACCCTGTACGAAGGTTCAAAACTTTCAAAACATTCTACTTTGGTGAAATTGCTTCATATTAAAAGTATTGGTCGTTGGAGTAATAGCTCATTTAATATGTTATTGAAGATGTTAAAGAAAGATTTATTGCCTGATAAATCAAACTTGCCAGATTCATATTACGAAGCTAGGAAGTGAATTAAAAGCCTAGGGCTTTCATATGATCGAATCAATGCATGTAGTAATGATTGCATGCTATATTGGAAGAATGACAAGTTTGTTGATTGTTGCAAAATTTGTGGCGCATCTAGATGGAAAGAGGATAAACATAATGGGGAATCTAAATCTAAAAATGGAAAAAAGATACCACACAAGATCTTACGCTATTTTCCTTTAAAGACAAGACTTCAAAGATTGTTTATGTCCTCAAAAACATCTCCTTTAATGAGATGGCATCATGAAAACAAAGCTAATGATGGAATTATGAGGAACCCGGTCGATTCAAAAGCATGGAAAAAGTTTGATGAACTTCATCAATCATTTGCTGTGGAGCCTCGTAATGTTAGACTTGGACTTGCTAGTGATGGTTTTCAACCATTTGGCTTGTTCTAGAACTCCGTATAGTATTTGGCCAGTGGTACTTATTCCTTATAACTTACCACCATGGTTATGCATGAAGTAGGAACTTTTTTTTTTGTCAATGCTTATTCCCGGTCCTGAAAGTCCTTGAGATGCAATTGATGTTTATCTCCAACCTTTGATTGATGAATTAAAAGAATTATGGGAAACTGGAGTTTGTACCTTTGATGCGTCCACTAAACGGAATTTCACGTTGCATGCTGACTTTCTTCCTCTTAATCACAAATGGAGGAACAATAAGAAGTCATTTGATGGTACTACAGAGTGGGGATTACCTCCAAATACATTATATGGTGATGACATACTTGATCAAGTGGCTGATTTAGATGGGTTACCTCTAACAAATGATCAAAAGAAGAAGATTAAAGTATCACATGATAGTGGAGCTGATAATTGGAATAAGAAGAGTATATTTTTTAACCTTCCATATTGGAAAACTCTGTTGTGCAGCATAATTTAGATGTGATGCACATTGAGAAAAATATATGTGATAATATTTTAGGAACAATCTTAAATATCAAAGGAAAAACAAAAGACACCTTGAGTAGTCTTTTGGATTTGCGAGAATTGAAGATCATGAAAGAATTACTTCCAAAAAGAAATGGAGAAAAATATGAGTTACCGACAGCATCTTTCACATTATCTCCTGAGGAGAAGTACAAGTTTTTAAGTTTTTTGAAGGATTTAAGGTTCCAGATGGATTTTCGTCAAATATTTCTCAGTGTCAATATGAAAGATCACAAAATCTCAGGATTAAAAAGTCATGATTGTCATGTTCTTCTTCAACATTTAATCCCACTTGCCATACGCAGTATGATATGCATTGAAGTGCGTGAGCGGCTAATTGAGTTGTCATTGTTTTTCAATCTTCTTGGAGTAAATTGCTTAAAACTTGAGGAGTTGGAACAAATAGAAGCACAAAATCCTGAAACTCTATTCAAGATAGAAAAGGTTTTCATTCCTGCATTTTTTGATGTCATGGAGCACTTGCCAATTCATTTAGCTAATGAGGCTATGATTGGTGGACCTGTTCAATACTGATCAATGTATCCAGTGGAGCGATAATTATATTTTTTGAAGGCTTTTATTCGTAATAGATCTTGCGTTGAAGGATCTATTAAAGAGGGATATATAGAAAATTAATTTACAGCCTTATGTTCAAGGTATTTGCATATAATGGAAACAAAATTTAATCTCCTTGAACGAAACTATGATGCGGGTGCTATAGAATCTGATGGAGGTTTAATGATCTTCTGTCAACTTGGAAAAGCTTTAAAAGGTGGCAAGACACCAACTACTTGATTTTAAAGAATTAGAGCAAGCCCATATTCATATTTTGAAGAATTGTTATGAAGTTCAACCATTTCTCGAGTAAGTAATGACTATTCAAAATAATCATCTTATCCCTTCTTCATAATTATTATTAAATCCTTATTTCTTATTATATGCTTCCTCTTCTATAGAGAATTTTCTCAAATTCCAGGTGATTCCTCTCAAAAAAATTCGGATAGGCAATTCATCAGTTAGTTTAAAGAAAAGGTGAATACTTTTTAAAAACTTTTATTTTCAAATCATATAGATAATATTTTCTAAACTATGTTCTTAATCATTATAGATTGAAGGATTATGCAAACATGATGATAGTAAGAAAATGACAGATTTACTCACATTATCACGTGGTCCAATGAAATATGTGACAAGATTCAAAGGCTACATTATTAATGGATATAGATTTCATGTACAAGATTACGATAAAGGTTTGAGGACACAAACTAGTGGGATAATTGTTGCTGGTGAGACTGATGAAGAATATAAAACCATTGACTACTATGGCGAACTAACATATATTCTTGAATTACAATTTATTGGCGGGAGAAGGCTGGTTTTGTTTAGATGTATGTGGTTTGATGTATATGACAATGAAAGGGGAGTTAAAATGGATGAATATGACTTTGTAAGTGTTAACCCCCAACGATTTTTGAAAACCGATGAGCCTTTTGTGTTAGCCAATCAAGCATCACAAGTGTTTTATTCTAAAGATCATTCTAATAAAGGCTGGACTGTGGTGCGAAAGTTTCTGCCTCATGATTCTTTTGATGATGTGCGAAAGAATGATAATGATTTCGACGATTTACATGATTCAATTGATAGGAAAAGAAAAAGAGCTCATCCAGGTTTGGAATAGTTGTTGCTTATAGTTTTTCAATTACATGTTTTGAATCTTCTTTACGTAACTTTGATCAGTTGAAGTACTTAGAGAGAATAAAGGTTGATCCAACAATAATATCTTCTTATTTACTTTGTACATAATGAATAGAGACAATGTGTAGTAGCATTTAGCTTTTGTTTGTTTATCCTAACTATTTTTGCATTTGTTCTATGTTAATATGCATCCTAAAAGATACTTATCTAAAAGTACTCTACTGTTGGATTTTATGGTAAGATGACATGAATCCTTCAAAATTTAAGAAGTCTGAAATGAGATCAAGTTCAAAGAATTTTAAGCAATCATTCCTTCCACCTGGTGCTTTAGCGATGGGACGAGGCCAAAGCCTCAAATCGATGGGCTCTATAAGAGTAACTGCTGAAAAGAGAAACTTGATTGATCAAACAGACATAACGCTAGAGACTATGAGAAGCAAATCAGGTATTGTATTTTATTTTCTCAAGCTATAGATATATACTGTTAGGCGATTATGTCT
The DNA here is from genome assembly GCA_029582485.1 of Solanum tarapatanum. NCBI lineage: Eukaryota > Viridiplantae > Streptophyta > Magnoliopsida > Solanales > Solanaceae > Solanum > Solanum tarapatanum. Next base: position 39,947 of record JAJOOB010004757.1, on the reverse strand, counting down.
TATTTTCTCAAGCTACAGATGTCTGTACTTTGAGTTTTCTTAAGTAAAATGATACTATCATTTCCAAATAGTAATGTCGATTTCCATTTTGTCCCTGCTCTTTGATCTAGAATAGTTTCGAAGGATGTTTTGTTTAAGTTGATTCTAGCTCTAACTTTAGGAAAGTGCATTTCCATAGTAATTTTGAATAGGTTATTGAATTTACTGATTAACCTGTTTGAATTGCAGAAAAGGAAATCAGACACAACTTTACTTCTGGGGGCTCTGTTAAAGAAAGTACTGTAAGAGGAATCGTCGAAAAGAGAACAACAGTTGGAAAAAACAAAGGTTTAAATTCTTAAACATATACTCAAAATGTTGTTGCGCAGAAGATTAATGTCGTCCCTCCTAGTTTTGATGCACTGGAAGATGAAACTTCCTTTCCTAATGATTATCTCGTAGTAATGCAAGAGAATGTGAAAAGCAAACCAGGTTTCTAATCATATTTCATTTTCTTAGTATGAAAAATTTATTATTGTTAGACTATTAAGGTTGTATAATGTTTGAATTGTGGCAAAGGAGAATGAGCATAACATTACATCTGCGTGCTCTGTTAAAAGGAAGTAATGTTGTACAGAGAACTTCTATTAGAAAAAGTAAAAAATATTGTGTTCCATCTTCTGATAAAAATGAACTAGCACACAATAAGAACCTTATGCAAGTTGGTTTTGATCCAATAGAGGTTGATACTTTCTTTCCTCGTGATGATCTGGAAGTAATGGGACGAGGAAACAGATTTACATCTCCGAGCTCTGTAAGAGGAAGCATCGGAAAGAGAATAATGATTGGAAACAACAAAGGTATAAATTCTGTAACATATACTCAAAATGCCATTGCGCAGAAGATTAATGTCGTCCCTCCTGGTTTTGATGCACTGGAAGATGAAACTTCCTTTCCTAATGATGATCTCGAAGTAATGCAAGAGACTGTGACAAGCAAACCAGGTTTCTAATCTTATTTCATTTTCTTAGTATGAAAATAATATTATTGTTAGACTATTAAGGTTGTATAATGTTTGAATTGTAGCAAAGGAGACTGGGCATAACATTATGTTTGTGTGCTCTGTTAAAGGAAGTAATGTTGTACACAGAACTTCTATTGGAAAAAGTAAAAATTATTGTGTTCCATCATCTGATGAAAATGAACTAGCACACAATAAGAACCTTATGTAACCTGGTTTTGATCCAATAGAGGTTGATACTTTCTTTCCTCGTGATGATCTTGAAGTAATGGGATGAGCAAACAGATTTACATCTCTGAGCTCTGTAAGAAGAGGCATCGGAAAAAGAATAATGCTTGGAAACAACAAAGGTCTAAATTTTTTCATATATGATCAGAATTTCATTTCACAAAAGACTAATGTCGTATGTCCTGATTTTGATGCAATTGAAGGTGAAACTTCCTTTCCTCATGACGATCATGATGTAATGCAAGAGAACATGAGAAGCAAACCAGGTATTTTATTTTATTTTCTAACACATGCAGATTTATTTTATTGATTTCAGTTTGAGATTTTATAATGTTCTTATTATAGGCAAGGAAAACGGAAAGAACATTACATTTGTGGGTTCTGCCAGAGGAAGTACTTTTGTACAAAGAACTTCGATTAGAGAAAGTAAAGGGTATAGTGTTGGATCGTCTGATATAAATGTACAAGCACATAATAAGATCATTAGGCAACCTAATTTTAATCCAATAGAACATGCCACTTCCTTTCCTCAAGATGATCTTGAAGCAATGCAAGAGGCTTTGAGAACTAAATCAGGTATTATACACTGTAGTCCAAGTATGTGTTCTAGAAAAGCAAGTAGAACTCCCCCCCCCCCAACATGTACCTATAAGAATTGGTACCTACTGTAGTACTACTGATATGAAATTGCTTCAAGTTTATTTCCTTCTGTAGTTTGTTGTATGGTGTCCTTGATCTGGTCTAAAATATGTTACTTTTTGTAACTTGATGCATCCCGCTCCACTGGTCATTACTTTTCTAAGGACACAATTTCCCGAGCTTTAGTACGTAATTCATTTTGTTGGTAGTCGACTGAGTTTATTTCAATTTTTATTAGCAAGGGAGCAAACACAAAATTTTACATTTATGGGCTCTCCAAGAAGGTTTGCTGAAAAGAGAACTTTGAATGGAAAAAATAAAGATTCTAGAAATATAGAGTATGATCTGAATGACCTCACACAAGATGATCTTACTCTTCCTCAAGATGAAATTGAAGTGATGCAAGACACTCGGAGAAGTAAAGCAGGTATTTAACTTCTTCATTGTTTATAGATTGAAATTCTGTAATGTTTGACTTATGTCAAAACTTGAAGGTTCATGTGAATTTGACAAGATAAAAAGGGTTAGAGGACCAAATTTGTGTAAAGTTGTTACAAGACTCAAACCTGGAGAAATGCTTAGAGTCACTTTTTACCACAATCGAGTTGTTGGGGATCATCACCCTTTATTTTTGAGACACTTAGGTTCCTTGTTTCGTGATCGTAATATGTGTCCTTTGCGAGTACACTCATGGACAGACATCGATGAAGCTAAATTGGAACACATGTGGGGAGCTGTCACTATAAGGATTTAAATGAATACTACTGATTGAATTACATTTATTGAATCTTGTTGCTGGTTCATTTATTTGACATTCTATGCAATTTAACAAAAAATATAGGAATAGATGTAAAGAGCAGTCACCCGGTGTAAGATATTAGTACGAGATTCTTTTATATTGTAGAACTTTAATGTTTGCACAAATTTTACCTAGTGTAAAATATCAAGTTGCTTTAGTAATTAGTAAGAGATTACAAATATGTACTCTACCCTATGTAGCAGTCACCTCACAACTAATATATGATACTTTACAAACTAATATCAAATGTCATTGAAATATTGTTTGTACAATCAAACTTGTATCACTTTTCTGCTTCACCGAGGTTGACAGTAACTATATTTCGTAAAATCACTTCTCGACCTCTCTCCAAATGGTTTGCTACTTCATTCCAAACATTTTTCTTTGGTTTAACTTATCTCGCTGCGACACTTTTTCAAGAAACTGCAATGTATGATTTTTATCTCGTCTTCTTTTTTTCTTTCTTTCTTATGCTCTGTTAATTGTCTATTGTCTGCAATTGTCCCTCCGTACTTATGCTATGTTAATTGTCTATTCTCTACAATTGTCCCTCTGTGTTGTCCATAACCTGCAATTGCCCCTCTGTTTTGTCCATAACCTGCAATTGTCCCTATGTTTTCAGCCTACCCCATCAACTGTGTGAACCTTGCTGATTATTTATTGTCTCTAAGATTTGTTTTAAAATTTTGAGTATTTTGTTTAATGCTGTTTAATTCCATCTGCCAAAAATATTAGGAAAAATTTGATAGTGATGACATAATTGGTCATAGAGATCATGTATTGAAACATATGAGAAGGTTGTGGAACAATTAGAGAGGATCTCTACACACGAATGTGAAGTCTAAGCCATTGCAAGAGGTTCTAAAAGATGTGCCAGAGGGGGTAGATAAGAGTGATTGGAAATGGTTGGTCAAAGCGCATTTTCTATCAGAAAAATTTAAGGTAGGATATTCTCATTGGCATCATTAATAATAGATACAACATTTTGATTTCTGTCTGAATATTTTCTGCTGAACAGTTTGCCATTTATTCATCTGCAATTTAGCTTCTTTCTCTGTATCCTACAAACCTATAATAGTCTGGATAGCAATCAATGGCTGGATCGCCAATAACTTTTCGTTGGATTCCTCCACTCGATCATCCACACTACCCATTCCATGTTACTTCATCATTTTTAGCGGCTCCCAAAACTGAAACATGTAACATATTCAGAAATCTAAAAGGCTTATATTTCTTATTTGTATTAACAGTAATTTCCATATGGATAGGTAAGTGATATGAGAAGAAATTCTCCTTGAATTGAGCTGTAATGTTACCATAGTTGATAATCCTAAAGATCCTGTGCCAGCTAAACCGTGTTTCTTTCCCTTATATTGTCTCTTATAATTTCTCTCTTTCTTCATGAGAAGGTCTTGATAACTTATTCTCGTATCCTTTTGGTGTATTTTCTTTCCAGATTTGGCTGGACCATTTCCCTTCTTTAACTCTTATTGAATTGTCCACCTAAATCCTTGAAATTCATGTAGTTTTTGACTATTCTAAGTTTCTTGCAAAATGATTTGTGTTCTTTCTGTTGTGCTGATCCTGGAACTTGACTGTTGAAACTTATTGTCATCTTCTTTCTGAGGTGGACTTGAAAGTATAAAGCAAGTCAGAATTTCAATATTCCAAATGCACTTATGCTAATCACTATGTTTCCTTTGGCTCTTATTAAATGATTCCTCATGTCAAAACTTGCTTGTTCCAGCGTCTTCTTTAAGCAGGAAATTATGTATCATAATGTTGTTGATGAGCTGTTAATATAGGAAAAAAGTATGCGGAATGCAATGAACAGGTCTAAGTTGAGTATGCCTCATCGTACGGGTAGCAAGCCGATTAGAGAGATAATTTATGAGTTGGTACGTATGTGATTCTTCTAATCCTATTAAGAAAGCTACTCTTGATTTCAAATATATGACTGCTTGTTTGAATGTGAAGGGAGGCAAGCATGGTAATCCACCGGACATGGCGACTATCTTCTTTGAGACTCGTAAGAAGGACAACAAGCTTCTCGAACCTGAAACCAATCAAAAATACGTATGTTCATTTTAGAATTTCATTTTACATACTTTTACTTAATGTATTGCACTATCTTTAAATTTTCTTGTACTTTACAGGAAGAAATTCAGGAACTACTACAAGTAGAGTCGTCCCTTACTAATATTGAGGTAGTAGAGAGATGCTTCGGACCTCAAAGCAAGAGTCATGTTGTTGGATTTGGTGGCGGGATTACCAGTAAAGATTTGGAAGGAGGTAGCTCTGCAAAAGCTGCACTATTAGAACAACTAAATGTGAGTCGAAAAGAAAAGGATACACTATTAGAAGAACTGAATGCGAGTCGAAAAGAAAATGAATCAATGAAAAGACCCATGGATAACATAGAGAAGAGATGTGAAATATTTGAAAGTGCAATATTCAGAGATCTTTCATCACCACCATCATCAAGTGAACAAAATACTAGTTGAATCATTTTACAGGTTAGTAAGCTTGTTAATGTGAAACAAAGTATTTTTCAGTTTAGTAAGCTTGTTAACATGTATAAGCTGATCATACCATTTTGCCATTGTTGAACACCATTGTTTCCAATAACTATAATACAAGGGACAACCTTATGTGGATCTATGTAGCTAACGTAACGGTATATCTACACGAAAAGTGCACATAGATAGCATGACATTGACAACAACATTTTCAGATTTTAGGACTCATCAACCAATTAGAAAGAATTCACAAAGTTTTGAATGGCTTTGAAAACATTCCCATTGTAGATCACAGTAACTACTAAACTCCTTAGTTTTCATATTAAAGTAGGTTTTACATTTATTAAGAGAGGAGCATTTCTAATACATGTTGAAGTACTTGTACTTCGGAGACTCGCCTTGCTTGAACATTTTTTCTACTTTTCCCACTGTCGTTGTCCCTTTAAATTTCGAATACTCATCAAAGTCCAATTAAAGAAGATGAACTAGTCCCCAGAAACTACAAATGATTCCACACTGGACAAAGATGCATTGGATATGAACACAAAAATAAAGGGAATAGAGAAGTACATTATGAGATGTTACAGGAAACATCTTCTACATTTATGAACCATAATTTTTTTAGTTACCAGACCTGAATTTATACAGAAGTAAGCCCACCCAAGTTAGCACACTGGAAAATTATTATCAAAAGTATTTACTGTACATGTCATCATTTCCTCTTTCAGTGTTCTTGCATCGATTAATTGTTTCTCTTTTTGGAATGGGTATTGTATTATTAAGAATTAAGGTATACGGTCAAAAGTATTTACATGTCAAAATATACTTGCTGATTCTTTTATGAGAAAATAATTATACAATCATCATTTATGTCTCAGTAACATCCCAATTGAACTATTTAATTAACTAATGCAAGTTTTTATCCTTGCAACAGATGATCATGAATTTGAAGTCGCGAAGGATTTTCAAGTTTGGAGTGAGTTGAAAAACAATTGATGAAGATGTTAGCAGCTGAATCAAGTTGAAGTGCAAGAATTTTATTAAAACCTACTTTACTTATTATCTAGGCTATTTGCTTAAAAATACTAATTACGTACGATCTCTACATATATATTCTGGACTCTTACTTTTCTTTTGGTAGAATTTTTAAAACTTCTTTGTTTTATCTAATTAACTTCGTACGTCCATGCTTATATATATTATCAACCATTTAAACATATTATTGACTCTATTTTATAGATTATGAAATTTTGTACAATTACATATGAAATAATGATTTTTAATTATCAAATATAAGGGACAAAAGGTAATTAATTTCATTTAATAATATTTATCTTTTAAAAAAATTTAAATAAAAATTAACGAAAGGATTCCGGTCTCTAAAAGATCCTATAATATCTCTTTCTGAAGTTATCTACAACCAAAATAAAAATTAACGAAGGGAAAATGTTATCGCAAAAAGAGATCTAACGACCAATTTTTATGATGTCACTAAAGATTTCTTAATGACCGGACTAGAATTTGATCGTCTACTTTTTAACATCGGAGCTACTAACGACAGGAGACGACCAATTTCTTTCCAGTCGTAAGTGACTAATAACGACTGGATTTACATTTTTAGCGACTTAATTTTCTTTCGCTAAAGACCCATTTTCTTGTAGTTTTCATTTGGCCTCATCATAGTCGCACATTCATTTTTGTTTGATTTTGAGCACTATTTAAGTCATCAGTATTGATCATGACCGATACTCAAATTTGTAAGACAACAACCACATTCTAACACAAGATGTGGGAAAAATGGAGTCAAAAAGGTCCAACAACACCGTGGAGTTCACTGACCAAGTACACACCACCACCAAAAGCATTCAACATTGTCCCCAATGTGAGTAGAGAACGGACACTCCTACTAATAAAATAAAAAATAATAATAATAATAAATAAAATTCTAGTATGTAAACATGCAGAGCAAGGTGATGAGGAATCTTCACTAAGCTCCTAGTCAGCGAGAAAATGAAACAGTCGCGGAATGCTTTGGCGATGCACCCAATGAGCAGAATATTGCCTTTTGTTCTAGTGGGTGGCACTCGCAGAAAGGGGCAATTCAGCGTGGATGTCGGAGGTCACCGAACAGGTCCGCGACTGACATAATGGACTTAGAACTTCACAGATCTTTCATTGGGTTACGCTGTCAGCGATGAAGTAAAAGGCTGAGAAAAATCGGGTCACTTAATAACATTGAAGATTAGCCGAGTGATGAAGGTTGCTTGCAGAATGTTCCAAAATCTCAGCCCCATTTTTGAAATCCATAGGGCGGACTATGTTGGGCTCGCCAAGAGGGTTCGACAATTTGCCAATAGCATTTTCCTCTCGCGCAAAATCCCGCACCTGTAAAATCAACACTTATTATTTTAGAAACACTAACACTTGTGTTGTCTCCAAAGAAGTGCCTTATTTAACATCGTAGAACGACGTGGAAATTCTCTCAAGCATCTTCTAGGTACACCACCACAATTAGAGAAATCTCTTGGCATTCGCCAAAGTATAACTTCAAGTGTTGCCTATTCACATTAAATGCAGGTCCTTCTTGACCTTCAACCTCGATAGTACCATTTGTGACCACTCTAAATGGTCCCGACCATTTGGACTTGAGCTTTCCTGGAGAGAGTCTAAGTCGAGAGTTGTATAGTAACACCCAGTTTCCCACTCTGAACTCCCTCTGAAGGATTTTAGCATCATGCCATTTCTTCATATTTTCCTTATAAAGGGATGAACTTTCATAAGCTTTGAATCTGAATTCGTCGAACTCATTTAACTGCTCTACTCTCTCTTTTGAGGACTTTGTCTAGTCCAAATTTAAAGATTTCAATGCCCACAATGCTTTGTGTTCCAATTCAACTGGTAGATGGCAAGATTTACCAAAAACTAGTTGATACGGAGACATTTCGATTGGTGTTTTGTATCCGATACGATATGCTCATAATGCATCATCGAGCTTTCGAGACCAATCAGTTCTATTGGCATTCACTGTCTTGGCGAAGATTCTTTTGATCTCCAAGTTTGATAGTTCGACCTCGCCACTCATTTGGGGATAATACAGAGTTGCTACTTTATGTTTTACTCCATACTTGCTCAATGCAACTGAGAACCACTTGTTGCAAAAGTGGGATCCCCTATCAATAATAACAGCCTGAGGAGTACCAAATCTCACAAAGATGTAGCGTTTCAGTAATTGAACAACACTTTTTTATTCATTGTTTGGAAATGCAACAGCCTCCACCCATTTGGAAACATAATCTACAACCACTAAGATATACTTATTTCCAAACGAACTCACAAATGGGCCCATAAAATCTATTCCCCAAACATCAAATAGCTCAACATTTAAAATGGGCGTAAGAGGCAACTCGTGTCTTTTGGACAATCTGTATTGTCCTTCAGCAACTTCAAGCTCTGTAACTTTGGGTGATATAGCACTACCTCGTGAAATCGTTCGACAACTCACCGACTGCTTCTTTCTATGACCTATTTGATTTTTCCCTTCAGTTTCTTTTGTTCGTTCTTTCGACTGCCTTGTTCCTTTTTGCTTCATAGTGTCCATGCTTTGTCCCTAAGTTCAAATATCTAAAATTCAAGTATTTACTTCAGTTATTAAGACAAAATATGCATTTGAGGGCACTAAATCCATTAAAATAAAGCCCTAAATAAGTCCAAATTGTGGACTCGTCAGGTTGTTCTCTAGGTTATTCAAAGCCGAGGGAGAATCAAGGTTGGAACTCCAAGAGATATGAGGAGGGTTTCCACCCACGCTATTTACATCGAGGTGGGAATCAAGGTTGGAACTATCACAATAGGGAAGAGCAAAGAAGATACTATCAAGATTGGGCTGAGCAAAGTAATTATTGGAAAAAGGAGGATGACCTTGAAGAGGACCACACCCACTCAACTGAAAGACCAAATCGAAAGGGAGTTCAAGTAGTCCCCGGGTGAATGATTTGATGTCACGCTTCCTTGATAAAGTTGAAGGTTTAGATGATTTGCTAAAAGAGATGAAAGCTGACTTTTCATCATTGAACAATAAAGTGAACTCTCACACAGTTGCAACCAAGATACTTGAAGGTCAGTTGAGTTTACTTTTAGCACAATTGAAACAAAAAATGACAATATAAGCTGATTATAGAGGGTTGACTTTTGTTATTCGTAGTAGAAAGGTAACACTAGGTAATGTGACGGGAAATGAAGAAGCTCAAATGTGTGAAGAAGACAAAGGTATGGATGAAGAAGAGACATCTATCCATGAAAGCATTTCCAAAGGGCCACAAAAAGATGTGGAGAAACACAATCCAATCCCAAAAGTCACACAACCTTTACCCAAAACATGTCCTCCATTTCCCCAATGTCTCAAGAAGAAGAATGAGGATGAGAAGTTCAAGAAGTTTTTATCGGTATTCAAGACATTGTACATAAATCTCCCTCTAGTTGAAGCATTGTTGGAAATGTCGGTGTATGCCAAGTTTATGAAAGAGTTAGTTACAAAGAAAAGAAGCCTGTATTTTGAGACAATCGAAGTTTCTCATAGTTGTAGTGCAATAATGACTAAAGAGTTGATCAAAAAAAGAGAATATCCCGGAGCGTTCACCATCCTTTGCACCATCAGCATACTCCAATTTGCTAAAGCCCTACGTGATTTGGGAGCGAGCATTAATCTAATGCCATATGCAATCTACAAGCAACTTGGGTTGGGTGAACCAAAAGCTACAACAATGAGAATCTTGATGGCGGATCGATCAATTAAACCTCTTGTGAGGATACTATATGACATCTTAGTAAGGGTTGATCAATTTTCTCATGACCCGGAATTACCCCTTAGAAGGGACACAACGTACTTGACCCCGAATGGGTTCTCATACATGCCTCTAGCATCATCATAACATAATACATAGAAATAATGCGGAAAAATTTAAAACTTTTACAATAGAAATCAAACTTCAATTTTTCATAATCGAAAATCATAGGAATCTAGAGTTTGTCTCATACACCATCTAAAACATAGGAACACAAAGTTTAGGACTTAGCCCTTTACATCAATAAAGTTTCAATATAAGAAGTACATTAGAAACTATGAAATGGATAATCCGTCCACGAACTTGAGGACTCACCACCACTTGGTGACAATCAATACAAGTCTTCTTCAAGAAAGGAGAGTGTATGTCACCTAGCCGGAACCTACACGTATCAAAATGTAGAAGGAGAAGGGATTAGCACATATATGTACTAAGTATGGAAACATGCATAAAATACTTTCAATATATATTTTACCCCTAAAATACCGAAAACACCCCCACTTTAATTGAACTTAAAAAGTACAAGACTTAAATGATGCTCACTTAAGGACCCCATCCAGGTGTCACGCCCATCTTCACAAGCCTTGGTAAGGACCACGACTCGTGGTCCCTCTCGTGAAGATTAGGAAAGTGGCAAGATTTTGGTGGCATTTGGAACATGAGCCCAAGTCATCTCCACGACTCGTGAAGTGAACCACGACATGTGGTCACCTCCGTGGAGGGTTGAGGCAGTAGCCCCTCCACTCGGGGCCTTTTACTCACTTGCCTAAGGCAACTCCACGAGAACCTCCCATGGTCGTGGTCATGACTACGGACAGTGGTGATGGCCATGAAGTTTGAGGCAGTTGTTAGGAAAAGTGGTGGCCGAACTTTCATTGCCAAGTCAAGACCACGCCCACCTTCATGATCCGTGGTAAGGACTACAACTCGTGGTCATTCTCGTGAAGGTGGAGATAGTAGCTAAAGGCTAGGGGCATCCTTGGCCTTTGGATTTTGCTTGGCCCCTTGGCCATGGCACTTGCCTCATGGCCTTAACTCCTATGACTCTCATTTCAGACGTTTATCCTCACGTTTAGGCTCTAGTTTAACTTGTCATTTTCTAGAGTGTTACATTATCTCCCCCTTAGGAACATTCGTCCTCGAATGGTGATCTACATACCTTACGAAAGTAAAGACTCAAGACTAGCATCCTAACATCAAAACAATGCACAATAAAGAGGAGGAAACATCAACTCTATCTCAAGACATAAGCAATACATTCACTAGAAAGTAAGAACTTACTCCACAACTCAGTATACACAAAAGTCATAATTTCATATGATCATAACCTTCTCCAACTTAGATTGAGCTCAACACAACATCATAGAGTCAATATGCCATATCATCACAAGTATAGCAAAACATGTTCATTATTTCACCTGATGAAGTCAAATATGCAATCATCCTACTAAAGTGCAAACCAATATGAGGAACATATAAATCATGAAAACTCAATATATTCTAAACATGAATTATCCCAAGAACGTGCATATCATAAGGAAATCATAAAGAAAACTCATAGCAAAAATGATTTCCCAAAACACCAAACTCAAGAAACTATTTACCTCAAGTCGGGAAAGGAGTAGAAGGAAAAAGATGAGGATAGCGGGGCTTCATGTCGGCCTCAACCTCCCATGTAGCACCCTCAACTAGGTTATTCCTCCATAAGACTTTAACGGAAACTACCTCTTTGTTTCTTAACTTCTGAACTTGCCGGTCCAAATTCTCAACCAAAACTTCTTCATAGGAAAGGTTCTCATCAATCCCTAAACCCTCTAAAAGAAGGATGGATACCGGGTCACCAATGAACTTCTTGAGCATGGAAACATGAAGCACCAGGTGAACCGGAGCCAACTCACTTGGCATGTCCAATTCATAAACAACTTTCCGAACATGTTTCATGATTTGTTATAGGCCCACATACCGGGGACTAAACTTTCCCTTCTTACCAAACCTCATCACACCTTTCATAGGTGAGAATTTCAAGTAGATCCAATTACCAACTTCAAATTCAAGATCCGTTCTTCTAACATCGGCATAAGATTTTTGCCGACTTTGGGCCATCTTCAACCTCTCTCTTATAAGTCAAACCTTCTCAATGGACTCATAGACTAGTTTGGGACCAATTAGAGCAAAATCACCTACTTCAAACCACCCAACCGGAGATGTACACTTCCTACCATGAAGTGCTTCAAATGGAGCCATGGCAATACTTGAGTGGTAACTATTGTTGTAGGCAATTTCTATCAACGGTAAATGGTTATTCCAATTACCTTGGAAATCTATGACACACACCCTCAACATGTCCTTTAAGGTTTGAATGGTGCGTTCCGCTTGACCATCTGTTTGAGGGTGAAAAGCGGTACTAAGTTTAACATTGGTACCAAGCCCTTGTTGGAACGCCTTCCAAAAATATGAAGTAAATTAAGTACCCCGATCTTATATGATAGATAGAGGAACCCCACGTAACTTCACTATCTCCTTGATGTACAATTTGGCATAGTATTCCGCCAAAAATGAAACCTTAATGTTAATGAAATGGGCTGATTTAGTCATCCTATCAACAATGACCCAAATAGAATCATGTTGCCTTCGAGTGTGAGGTAAACCCACCACAAAGTGCATATTCACCTCCTTCCACTTCCAAGTGAGAATATTTATATCTTGGAGTAAACCTCCCAGTCTCAAGTGTTCGTCCTTAACTTGTTGACCATTCAGACACTTGGCTACAAAACCCGTTATATCATTCTTCATGCCATTCCACCAATAGACTTCCCATAGGTAATGGTACATCTTGGTGGCTCTCGGATGAATAGAATAGTGCAAACCATGAGCCTCTTCTAAAATTTTCTCTGTCAAGCCATCAACATCCGGAACACATAATTTACATTGGTACCTAAGCACCCCATATCCCCCTTGGGAGAAATCCTCAACGGACTTATTGAGAACTGATTCTTTCAATCCTATTATGATAGGATCATGATGTTGCTTGGACTTTACATCAACAACAAAAGACGATCCGAAACTATGATGGACCATGAATCTACCCTTCATGGAATCCACTAGTTGGACACCTAACCGAGCCAACCTATATACATCACGAACCAATTTCTTCTTCTAATCTTCTACATGAGCCACACTACCCATGGATAATCTACTTAAGGCATCCGCAACTACATTAGCTTTGTCGGGGTGGTATAAGACACTCATGTCACAATCATTCAAAAGTTCTAACCACCTTCTGTGACGGAGAATCAAATCTTTTTTGCTAAACACATATTGAAGGCTCTTATGGTCGGTAAACACATCAACATGCACCCCATAGAGATAGTGTCTCCATATTTTCAAGGTAAATACTAGTGCCGCTAATTCGAGATCATGAGTTGGATAATTTTTCGAGTTGCATTGAAGCATAGGCAATCACCTTACCCAGTTGCATAAGGACATATCCCAAACCCACTCAAGAAGCATCACAATATACCACAAATCCATCGGTACCCTCCGGTAAGGTCAACACCGGAGCGGATGTAAGTCTATCTTTCAATTATTGGAAGATTTTATCACAAGCCTCCGACCACACAAACGTTTCTTTCTTTTGAGTTAAGGTCTTTAATGGAGATGCAATAGAGGAGAAACCCTCAACAAACCTCCTATAGTAATCGGCCAAACCCAAAAAACTTGTAATATCGGTATGAGCTAGAGGTCTAGAACAACTCTTGACTGCATCCGTCTTCTTAGGATCAACCTCTATACCCATGCCCAACACAATATCACCAAGGAAAGCAACCGACCTTAACCAAAACTCACACTGGTGGTCTTTAAGGAAATGAAACACTATCCTCTAATGATCCTTATGTTCACCTATACTCCTTGAATAGATCAAAATATCATCAATAAAAATGATCACAAACGAATCAATATATTGCCTAAACACCCTATTCATTAGGTCCATGAATGCCGCCGGGGCATTTGTTAACCCAAAAGATGTAACCACAAATTCGTAGTGACCATACCGGGTCCTAAAGGACATCTTGGGAATGTCACACCCTCTTACCCTTAGTTGATGGTAACCCGAACGAAGATCTATTTTGGAGAAAAAGGTAACCCCTTGGAGTTGATCAAACAAATCGTCAATCCTAGGAAGTGGATACTTATTCTTTATAGTGACCTTGTTCAATTGGCAGTAATCGATACACATCCTAAGGGAGCCATCTTTCTTTTTCAAAAATAATACCGGTGCACCCCATGGAGATATGCTTGGTCGTATAAAACCCTTGTCTAACAAGTCCTTGAGTTGTGCCTTTAACTCTTTCAATTCGGCCGGAGCCATTTTATAGTGAGGGCTAGATATGGGTTGTGTATCCGGGAATAAGTCAATGCCGAAGTCTATTTCCCATTCGGGAAGAATACCGAGAAAGTCATCGAGGAAGACTTCCAGATGCTCACTCACTACGGGGACCGACTCCAAAGAAGGAATCTCGGACTCAACGTCCATAACCCTCACAATGTAATACATGCACCCCTTTAAGATCATTTTTTGAGATTTTAGACATGAAACAAATTGACCTCTAGGAATAGAACTCTCCCATTTCTACTCTAAGATTGGCTCTTTTGGAAATTTAAATTTGACCACCCGAGTCTTACAATTTATTGAAGCATAACATGCATGCAACCAATCCATGCCAAAAATCACATCAAAATCAAGCATGTCTAATTCGACGAAATCAACCAAAGTAACTTTATGAGACAAAGAAATCAAACTACTCCTATGTACTATTTTCGCTACAACCGAGTCACCAACTAGGGTAGAAACAAAAAAAGGCTCCATTACGGTATCGGGGAGTACATCAAATTGCATAGCCAAAAAGGGTGTAATAAAATATAAAGTTGCACAGGGGTGTACTAATGCATAAACATCAATGGAAAAGAGTTGCAACATACCCGATACAATATCCAGTGAACTCTCTTGATCACCTCGTGATTGAAGAAAATAGAAGCAATTCTTCTTGGGAGCATCGGGATTTGAACCACTTGGAGGAGCGTGATTACCCTCTCTTCCCTTGGTCGTATGGGTTGGACAATCTTTCAATTGATGGCAATCTTTTACCACATCCACAACACACACCCAAATCGGCAAGACATTTTCCCGTATGCTTCTTACCGCACTTGGCATATGTAGGCCTCTTCATGGAAGATCAACTCCTATTGAGTCCTTGAGGCTTAGGGTTAGACACCCTATCTTTGTTGGGCTTAGGATAATTTGAGGAGTTTTGGTTGGAAAACATCTTCTTGAACCTTGGTCCACTTTGACCCTCAAACTTACCCTTAGAAGAATTACCATCATCGGTCCTTGCCCATTTTACCGCTCTATTCTTCTTCCTAAGCCTTGTATCCTCAACTTGTTGACCATACACCATTAAACATGAAATGTCCATATTATCATGAAGCATTGCCACACAACATTCCTTCTCAACGACTCATCTCATCCCTTGGGTTAGACACCAAGGATGTGGCATACTTGGACAACTTAGTGAATTTCAAGGATTATTCTTGGACACTCATACCTCCTTTGTGAAGGTTGGTAAATTCCTTCACTTTTGCTTCCCTCTTTTCCCGTGGAAAGAACCTATCCAATAATGCCTTCTTGAACACTTCCCATGTTATGGGACCCGCTCTTATAGCCATATTATCCTTTCATTGAGTAAACCATACTTGGGCCACATCTTTCAATTGATACCCAGCTAGTTCAGATTTCTCAAAAGAAGTTACCTCCATAACATCCACTATCTTGTGGACCTCTATTAGAAACTCTTGTGGGTCTTCATTCACTTTAGAACCAAAGAACATAGGAGGGTTCATTCTTGTGAAGTCTCTCAACCTTGAGGACATGGTGCTCACATTAGGATTCAGTCGAGGCCCAACTTCCCTATTTGCTTAATCTGTTATTGCTTGGGCTTGAGCGGTCACTACTTGAGTTTGAACCGTCATAAGTTGAGTCAATGTTTGGAAAGCTGCCCTTATTTCCACATTAATCATGACCCCTTCATCATTAGGAGCTTGATGATCTTGAGGAGCTTGGGGAGGAACTCTCTCATTCACTTTCTATTCTTGCATCCTCCTTGCATAACCTCTTCTTGTATTCATTGCCTATAATCACAAGAGAAAGGTTAGGAAAAAGGAATTCATAGAGTTAGGACTCCAAAGCACGACTAAAGAGTAATGAAGGAAGTGAATGTTCCTAAACATCTTATAGCCTCTCATTCATAAGTGTGGCGCACTTCACACTCATGAACAAGACTCTACTAGACATGGTTCATGAGACATCAACCTAAATATTATCCCAAAACCTTATGCTGTCATACCAAGTTTGTCATGACCCAGAGTTACCCCATAAAAGTAACATGGCGTACTTGACCCCGAATAGGGTCTCATACAAGACTCTAGCATCATCATAACATATGACATAGAAATAATGCGGAAATTTAAAAACCTTTACAATAGAAGTCAAACTTAATTTTTTCATAATCGAAAATCTTAGGAATCTAGACTTTGTCTAATACACCATCTAAAATATAGGAATACAAAGTTAGGGACTTAGCCCTTTACATCAATACATTTTCAATATAAGAAGTACAATAGAAACTAAGAAATGGATAATTCGTCCTCGAACTTGAGGACTCACCACCCCTTGGAGATAAGCAATCTAAGTCTTTTTCAAGAAAGGAGAGTGTATGTCACCTAGCCAGAACCTACACTTATTAAAATGTAGAAGGCAAAGGGATTAGCACAAATATTTACGAAGTATGGAAACATGCATAAAATCCTTTGAATATGATAACAAGAACTTTCTAGTTGAAAAGTATGCATTTATCAAGTTTGGAAACCAACATGCATTTTCAATGTAAAGGACAAGATATAATCACATTTATACTCATAACATAGTAACAACAATACGTTAGTAAACCCTAAGGAATACTTGTGCAATGTATGGTTGGCATCCCATAATACCAACCAAACTAAGTACTCCCTTGAAGCAACCTTAGTCATACACATCATCTTTAGACCTCATCATAATCAATAATCATCAATAAAGAATTAGTCATGTACATTACTTGAATATAAGGAAAGTCATTCATGGCAACTATCCATTAAACAAACATATATACATAAATGTCTCATCATACCATAAAGGAACCACCCCATAACATTCTACTAAGTCCACTAGTGCAATGTAAGAGTGAAGTCCCATACCCCCACTCCTACTAAGTAAACTCACCAAGAAGTCATAGTGTAGTTCATCTCTCATTCATTATCTTATCATATAGGGAAAAATAGCCGAAACCGACATAGACCATGTGAGCTTCATGGAATCCGATGTCGTGTAACCCCACATCGAAAGAAGGTATCCTACTTGCCTAAGGTAGAACTAAATATATTATCTTTTAGGTGGATCCACTAGCTAAGTCCTATGTTGGCACATAGGTATGGGATAGGGAGATTACTTTTAGAAACCCAACCTATTGCATTGGCGAAGGAGCTTCCATATCATGAGTTTACTTTAGATGACCCGACCTATTGCATTTACGAAAAGGCCTTTTCCTCACATTCTATATCCACTTGGTACTAAGCATTATTTCTTAAATTATACATAATTAGTCTTGAATTGTATTTACGTGTGTTAAGGAGTTCTCTACCTTTTATTCAATACAACTCATAAAATAGCTCATAGATTCATTTAGGTGAGAACTAACTTTCATCCTTAGAATCATCATTAACATGTGAGTAAACCATTCAAATTATTGTTTATAGTGTTTTCATGAAAAATAGCCTTTCAATAAACACAACAACATCATCATCATCCTAGACAAGTCAAACATGAACATGTCTAAGGGTAAGGGGAGAATAACCTTTCAACAATACCTCAATTTACGCAATAGTCATAGTATCTTTACCTTTCTAGTGAATCATAAGTTCACACCTCACCTTCAACAATATGTACAAACCTTAGAAATTTACCCTTTTAAGGGTCATGAATAATGTCTCACAATCATACTTAGAAATACAACTTTAGGCCTGAATAAAACAAGATTCAACAACTAGATTGACATAGATACAATTCATAGTAATCATATTGCATCAATACATTTATCAAAATTCATGAAATTAGGGTCATGGGTTCAAGGGGAGTTTTACTATAAAAATCACCATTAAACATCAAATCATCCATAATATAAGACAAATAACATAATGAAATCATTCTAAAGAAAACCCCATGGCTAGAATGAAAACACTAGTTTTTGAACAATATCCCAAATTTTGAAATTAGAGTTGAAGGGCTTCATGGAGAAAAGTGTTCCATGAATCAAGGTTCCCATACCTTAATTGAAGCTTTTCCCACAAAGTGGAGTTGAGAAGATTGATTCAATGGAAGAACTTCTAAGAGAGAAATATTGAGAGAAGAGGATTTTGGGGAAATATTTGGGTGTGATTGAATAATGACCAAGTCTTGTGAATTTTGACTTAAAACCAATATATATTTTACCCCTAAAGTACAAAAAACACACCCACTTTATTTGGAATTTAAATGTAAAAGACTAAAATGACCCTCACTTAAGGACCCCGTCCAGGTGTCATGCCCATCTTCACGAGCCATGGTGAGGACCACGACTCGTGGTCCCTCTCGTGAAGATTGGGGCAGTGGCTAGAGTTTGGTGGGATTTGGCTCATGAGCCCAAGTCATCTCCACAGGCCCCTTCATGGCTCGTGAAGTGGACCACGATGCGTGGTCACGCCCGTGAAGGGTTGAGGCAGTAGCCCCTCCACTTGGGGCCTTTTTCTCACTTGCCTAATGAAACTCGACAAACACCTACCATGGTCGTGGTCATGACCACGGACGTTGGTGATGGCCGTGAAGTTTGAGGCAGTACCTAAAAAATGTGGTGGCCAAACTTTCATGGCAAAGGCAAGACCACACCCACCTTCACGAGCCGTGGGGATGACCACGACTCGTGGTACTTCTTGTGAAGGTTGAGGCAGTAGCTAAAGTCTAGGGATAGCCTTGGTTTTGCCTTTGGCTTTGGTTTGGCCCCTTGGCCATGGCACTTGCCTCGTGGACTTGATCCATATGACTCTCATTAAAGACATTCGTCCTCACGTTTAGGCTCTAGTTTAACCTATCATTTTCTGGAGTGTTACATATTTATTTCCCCGTCTGATTTTCTCATTCTCGATTGTGAAATAGATCCTGAAATTCGCATCTTTTTGGGAAGACAATTCTTGGCAACCAGAAGGGCGTTGATGGATGTTGAAAGCGGAGAATTCAAGTTTCGAGTGAACGAAGATGAAGTAACCTTTAATGTTTGTAAGCCAATGAAACACCCAAGTGATATTCACATGGGCTCCACTGTTGATGTTATTGATGAGGCGGTAACTAGTGTGAGAGATTTAATGGGAATCTTTGATAATGGTGAGTCACCACTTGAATCTTTGAGTGCACAATTTATCCTTTCATAAGTAAGTTGAGTCTTGTTGTATGCATTCATGATTGACACTTGTGTAGCACTGTTTGAGAATCCTTTTTACTGCAGATCATGGTATATCTTCGTGGCGCCTAGAAGAATAGAAAATTTGGAGTTATGGGCTTCTGCAAGTATAGGTTGTCTCAACTCACCCACCTTAGGAACGGAAAATTGACGTTGATAGCGAAGCATACCATCTCCTTTTTAGGAGAAAACATCAACTCTCTGTTAGTGGACTACACCCTTGAGTTGAAGCAATATCAGATCACTGTCTTGATTTTCCTTAACCTCTGCTACCAATGAAGATTCTGACTCATTTTGGACTGTTACACCACCATTTGTTATGCTCATAAGGTGAACTCCTAAGCGAGATACCCTGCGAACATCATTCACTAGTTCTTTCCTTGTTTCCTAAACATAATCTACACTACCCATATATAGTCTGCTAAGTGCATCTGGTACAACATTGGCCTTACCAGGATGGTATTACACACTCATATCATAGTCCTTAAGGAACTTAAGCCATCTCCTTTGGCAAAGATTCAACTATTTCTAAGTTAATACATATTGAAGGCTTTTATGGTCTATGATTACATCTACGTGAACACCATACAAGTAATGTCTCCAAATCTTATGTGCAAACACCACTACTATGAGCTCGAGGTAATGAGTTGGATAGTTCTTCTCATGCACCTTAAGCTGTCTAGAAGAATAGGCTATAACATTATCTCATTGCATCAACACACTACCTAGGACGACTCTGGATGCATAACAAGAGATCACATAACCGTATGAACCCTCTAGTAAAGTCAAAACAAGAGTTGTAGTCAACCTCATTTTCAGTTCTGCAAAGCAATTTTCACAATTATTTGACCATTGAAACATGACCCTTTTTCTGAGTAAACCAAGTCAATGGAGAGGCTATGGACGAAAATCCTTCCACAAACCATACTAATAACCCGCTAGACCAAAAAATATTCTAATATCTATAGGAGAGGTAGGTCTGGGCCATTGTTTCACTGCTTCTATTTTCTGAGAATCCACTCGGATCCTTTTTCTAGACACAATATGATCAAGGAAAGAAACATATTACAACAAAAATTCACATTTGCTAAACTTAGCGAATAACTAGCGATCCTTTAGAGTCTATAGAACAACCCTCAAATGACTCGCATGTTCTTCCTCATTCCTAGAGTAAATGAGAATATCATCAATAAAGACAAAAATGAACAAGTTCAAATATTGCTTGAACACTCAACCTGCTCCCTAAGTTTATCTCCCTCAACCTGCTGATCATGATTTATGAGCCTAGAGATGTTCATGTTTTCCAGCAACATAGCATTCATGCACTCTATTTTCACCAAGTCTGACACTCAATAAAAAAACTTATTTATATGAGCCCTGAAATCAGCAACCATATGAGGAGCATGCTTGGAGAGTTGGGTAAACTTGAGTCCATACTCTTGGATTGTCATGCTACCTTGCCTTAAGTTCATATATTCCTGAGCTTTTGCCTCCCTTAACTCTCTTGGGAAGAACATGTATAGAACAGTCTCACTAAAGCATTCCCAAGTGATAGGAACGGCATTTGTACCCCTGTTTTCTTTCAACTAAGTATATTAGATATGAGACACATCATTAAGCTGATGAGATGCCAACTAAACTCGATCATTCCCAGTTACCTACATCACTTCAAAGATCTTCTTGACCTCATCTATGAAATTTTAGGGTTCCTTAGCAATCTGCGATCCTAAGAACTTAGGTGGATTCGTCCTAACAAAATTGTGAACCCTAGTTGCCACTATTACACCACTAGCATTTGCAGTAACTTGAACTCGCTAATTGTTCTGGTTGGCCACACTCTGAGCCTACATCTGAATGGCATTCTGAAAGTCTACATTTGAAACTTCCTGATCTGGGACTGGAAGAGCTACATTTGCGTTCTTAGAATTCGCATTACTAGCGTTAGCTCTATGAGAAGGCATGATCTGAAATGTAGAACGTCGAGTCAGAATGAAATTAGATCATACCTTACGCACGATAAGAGTAACAAGAAAATGAAGTTTTTCCTAAATCACTTTGTAGCCTCCCTCTCATTAGATGTGGTGCGCACTTTCACACCCATGAAAAGGACTCTACATAGTGCGGCCTTTCAGACACTCCAGGACTCTTGACCCTAATGCTCTGATACAAAGTTTGTAACGCCTCGAGCTACCCTCGAGTCACAGAGACATGAAACACCTGATGTTGAACATAACATAAGCATACAAAGAATAATAAACTAATGTGGAAGCTAGTCATGAAGTAAATCTAAATTGATGGGGAATACCCATATACTAAATCGAATAAATGAAAATCTGAGAGTTTAATACAAAAGAGATATCAAACTCAAATACTACGCTGAATCTAACTATGTATGAAAATTAACTCTAATTGACTAGATGTGCTAGGACATGCCCTAGCTAAGTATAGCAAAACTGAACATAAAAGACTGAAAAACTAAAAAGATAACATGGCTATTGTCCTCGAAGAATGACGAGTCACCCCAGATACTGTTGAGCTAGAAATCGAGAATCGATCTATGCGTGATCTGGAAGCTGAGAACCTGAACCTACATCACGAGACGATGTAGCGCAGAGTATGCGTCAGTACTTGAAAGGAATTGAGCATGCAGGATAGAGTAAAGCTGAAATAAACATGTAACTGAATAAGCAATAAAGCAAGAATATAATATAAACTTGATATAGATATTGAATGATGAGCTAATTCAATACAATGTCCAAATTTATAACATGCTGAGGCTGAATACTGACTGTACTAAAAATGTGGTCAATGCAATAGAGTCTGATTGAACTGTGGATCTACTAATAACCGATAATAAAACCACATGAGATAAATGTGGAGTCCGATGTATACGCCCCATCGAGAAGACCCAATAGACCTTGCAATATGTATAGAGGCATGACTGGCGTGATCACTAAATGATTCCCACGTAGGAGACTTACAACCTATGTGGCTCATAGTTTACTATATCGGTGACTACACCTAGTCCAACTCGGTATTATGCTACTCCCAATTGAATAAGTGATTTACACATTATGACTAAATTACTGTAATATACTGGATAGCTCAAAAGTGACATTTAAACGGAGAATGCACATTAATATACTTATAATGACACATTGAAACACTGAGGCATATATATCTGAAATAAAATAAATATCTTACCTAGCCTGATTAATTCAAGAACTGAACAACTACATAGCTAGGGTTCTGAAATTCATGCAAGAAACGAAGTAATAACATGATAATCTGATTTGGAACATGTAAATAACTAATTCATGATAATTTGTTGAAGTTATAGAAACCCTAGTTTAGTTATGATAAGGGAATCAAGAATATGACTGAATTCTAGGGACCTCATAGGTGAAGGGAACCCACTAGTGAAATTCCAGATACCTGGTGACGAATTCCACTAAGAAATCCTTCAATTTTGGGGCTGAAACTGGTGTAACCTTGATGCGTTCTTGAACTAAGGCTCTTGACTTCTTCCTACTCTTACGCTCTAATGTTTGTATGTTTTGATGAATGATTTAACTTAAGTAAGTTCTAGTTATGTTTCTAGGCTAAAACTAACAAAAAACACGTAGTTTAGGGTTAAAATGACATAGATTAGGGGTCCAATGAAAAAGGAAAAGACCAGAAGACCCCTGACTCAAACTGCTGACGGGGCTGACCACAGCCACTTTCACGCATCGTGAAAGGGACCACGGCCCGTCAAGATGGTTATGGTCTTTGGTCCAGTGAGCTCTGAGTTCAGGGGCTCCTGTCCACGAGCCCTACCACAGATTGTGTGAAGGACCACGGTCCGTGAAGGTCCCCGTGGTCTTCACTTGGTCTGCTGGTCTGAGGGTCCATGTTCACAGACCTTCACATGGCCCGTGTGAAAGACCACGGACCATAAAGGTCCTCGTGGTCTTCACATGGGTGTGGGGGTCTAAGGACTACCCAAGGGGGTAACTGCCTAATTCTTTAAGGATGCCACCACGGCTCGTTGTCAAGACCACAACCCATGAAGGGTCTCGTGGTCTAATGTGTGGGCCTAGTGGAGTCAAACTCCCCACTACGAGCAAGTCAACGGACCGTGGACCCTATCACGGTCTGTGATCACTGTTTCAGGTAGATTTCTACAATTTTTTTCTAGGTCTAGTTTTCGAGGTGTTACATGGATTAAGATTGTCCATGGATGAAGATCTACCATACCTTAAAAATGAAACCTAATGAATTTGAGTAGAAAACCTTGCTAATTGAACCCTAGCTCAACCTTCTTTCTTCTTCTTTTTCTTTTTCAAGCTCTAGAGAGAGAATATTTGGGGAAGATGAACTTATGGGGTTTGATTTGAGTTTTGGGAAATAATGAGGTGAATGGGTGTATTTTGAGTTAAAAATGAGTTATACAAGTGTATAAAACTAAGGCAAAACAACATCAGTTAATACCCATCTAAAAAAGAACTTCCCAAAATAACCCTTCACTTAATTGACCTACTAAGGGACCACTAGAGGTCACACAAGCCGTGGGCATGAAAATGAGCCGTGGTCCCCTCCGTGGACCTTGAGGCAGTGGCTAGGTCTTCATTGCTTAGCCCCTTTTAGGCTAAGTAATGGACATGACCCCTCCCATGACCCTTGGTGGCCTTCATGAGCTGTCAAGTGGCTCGTGGGGGAGGATCCACTTCTGGGCAGCTTGTCATGCTTACTGCCTAGCCCTTCACGGACAACACCATGTGACATGGTCCCCACCCTGAGCAATTGTGGTGTTCGTGGTCACTAGGACATTGTCTACGAGAGTGTGGACTGCCCTAGTCCTCTCTTTTAGCGCTTGCCCACCTCCTTGACTCTAACCCTCACATTTAGCTCTAGTTTTAGCCTACTAATTTTCGGGGTGTTACAATATCTCCCACTTGGAAACATCCGTCCTCGAATGATGATCTAGACACTTTACGGAAGAAAAGACTCAAGACTAGCCGCCCATCATACATGCAACATAAAAAATAATGGAAAATTCTAAGGAGGAAACATCAACTCTGACTCAAACATACTCAATGCATCTAAAGGAAATAGGAACTACATCTAACAATATTATGCATGAAATCTCAACATCTCTAATGTTCGTAGGAGGAATTACCTTCTCCAAGCTTAAAAGAATACTCAACACAATATCATGGAGCCTTTATGCAATTTACTCTCATATAGCATAGCTAAAGAATGTTCAACAATTCATCTCCTGAAGCATATAGGAAACTCTTACTCAATACACAACAACATGAGGAAAATTAATCATTAAAACTCATTTTCTTACTAAACATAGATTTCTCAAGAACATGTGTATCATAGCAAAATTATAGAAAACAAATATAACACTCATGACTCCCAAAACAAGGAGAAACTCACGAGAAAGTCATCATCTCAAGCTAGAATAGTAGTAGAAGGAAAATATGAGGATAACGGAATGTCATATCGTCCTCGGCCTCCCAAGTAGCACTTTCACCTAGTTGATTCCTCTATAAGAGCTTCACGGAACGTATTTCCTTGTATCTCAACCTCTTAACTTACCGGTCTAGAATCTCAACAGGAACTTCCTCAAACGAGAGACTTTCATCAACCCCTAACCCTTCTAAGGGGATTATGGATGTCGGTTCTCCAACACAGTTCTCAAGCATGGAGACATGAAACACCTGATGCACTCAAACCAACTTACTTGGCAAATCTAACTCCTAGGCAACTTTATCAATATGCCTCCAAATCTGGCATCGGCCGATATACCGGGGACTAAGCTTCCCTTCCTTACCAATCTCATAAGATCCTTCATAGGTGGAATTTCCAAGAAGATCCAACATCATAAACACTAAGAACACTCCATAACCTTACTATTTAAGCACCCCATCTCCCCCTTGGGAGGAAGCCTCCATTAATTCCTTAAGTATCGCTTCTTTTGAAGTCAACTAAAATTGGATCAAGCTCTTACATAACTTTCAGATGTCACCAAAAACAATACTGACCTATTATAACCATAACACCATTGGTGGAGTCCACTAATGAACACTTAAACGGGCCAACATATGAGCATTTTTAATTAACTATTTCTTATATTCTTCGATATGTGTCAAACTACCCCAAACGACATAACTAAAACTCACAATGACCATACCGGGTCCTAAAATCAATCTTTCGAAAATCATCACCTCTCACGCTTACTTGGTGGTAAAAGCAACCCTTAGCCATCATCCTTCTAACCTTGATATTAGGAACAACTAACCTCTAGGCATAGAACGTCACTCTTTTCACTCTAGGATAGACTTGTTCGGGAACTAACACATTGAATACACGGGTTCTACAATCACAAAGGAACATAACTAGGGTGCAGCCAAGCATAACAAAGTTAACATCAAAATCTAGCAAATATTCAATATCAACTAAGAAGCTACCAACATACCAGGATCAACATTGGGAGCACACTCTTCTTCACCTCTATCTTGAAGTCCATAAAACTGGTGTCTCTTAGGAACATTGGAGTTTGAACCACTAGGAGGAGCTTGCTTGTCCTCTTTTCCCTTACTCATAAGCACTGGGCAATATCTCATAAGGTGACCACTCCTATCACAACCGTAGCAACAATCCAGGTTGGCTAGGCACTTACCATTATGCTTCCTTCTACACTTCACACATGTAGACTTAGTCACATAAACTCCACTACCATTATTTTCTTAAAGTATAGGGTTAGACACTCTCTCTTGGTTATACGTAGGGGTATTGGGGGAAACTTGACCGAAAAACATTTGTTGAATTCTAGGTCGACCTTGTTCCTCAGACTTTGCATTAGAGAACTTTCCATCACTGGTCCTAGCTCTTTTCACCTCTTTATTCCTTTCTTTCAGTTTTGATTCCTCAAATTGTTGGGCTTAAACCATAAGACATGAGATATCCATAGCATGATGGATCACTGTCGTATGACATTCTTTTTCTACCATGTTGGACATGCCCGTCAAAAACCTACTCATCTTATCCCTCGAATTCGCCACCATAGTCTAAGCATACATGGAAAATTGAGTAAACTTTAAGGGATACTCCTTCACACTCATAGTTCCTTGACGAAGGTAAATGAACTCTTCCACCTTAGCTTTCCTCAACTCTCGGGGAAAGAACCTATCAAGAAACGCCGATTAAAACAATTCCCACTCTAAGGGACCCGCTCCTACCAGCTTACCGTCCTTCCATTGATTATACTAGACTTGAGCAACACCTTTTAATTGGTAAGAGGCTAACTCCGTTTTCTCTACCGAAGTCACCCCTATAATAGCAATTACTTTAAAAACATCATCCATAAATTCATGAGGATCCTCCTCATCTTTGGAGCCATGAAATTAGGAGGGAGAGGGTCATTCTTGCAAAATCCCTCATTCTTGAAGCCACCAAATTCACATGAGGATTCACAGGGGCTACCACATCTCTACTGTCTTAAGCCGGCAAAGCATGGGACAACATTTGAAAGGCCGACCTAACCTCCACATTTTACATAGTCATAGGATCAATCAGAGTTTGATGAACTTGAGGAGCTTGAGGAGGAGCTCCTTGATTTAAATTGTCTTCCTCGTTCCTTCTTTCAAAATCCCTTCTAGAAGTCATATCCTTTAAACGATTGGGAAAGTATTAGGAGAAAGACCTTATAATGAAATAAGTGGAATTTTCTAAGCAACTTATAGCTTTTTGTTCATAAATGTTGCGTGCATCACACTCATGACAAGACTCTACTAGGCGTGGCTTATCAGACATAATCGTAGAATCATTCTAAACCTTGTGCTCTCATTATCATGTTTGTCACAACCCAGGGGTACCCCCTAGATGTAACATGGCGTATAGAACCCCGAAGGACTCCATACAAGCCACTTAGCATATCATAACATAAGCAATAGAACAATAAGAGTAAAACGCATTGCGAGTCTAAATTTTTCATAAAAGAAAAGCACAAGTCTAGACTCTAAGTATTAACATAGCCATCTAATAAAATGTCTTGAATGAAAAAGGGGCCTAGCCCATACAAAATTGTTTTAAAAGGGAAATACAAGAAATGGAACTACATGTTTAAAATACTCGTCCTCAAACCATGAGGACTCAGCAACAAGCTAGGAGAATAAGCAAATCCAAGCTTTAGCCACTATGGTGATCACCTTGAGAATTGAACCCTACACTTGGCAAAAAGGTAGGAAAAGTAGGCGTTAGTACAAAAATACACTGAGTATGATAGTCATGCATAAAACCATTGAAAACATGCTAGAAGGGACATTTCATTTGACAACATTCACTTAACCAAGTTTAAACATCATGATAGGAATAGTGGAAAGCATAAGACATAAACATAGTCAACATAGTCATAATCATCATTTTTGAATGCAAGCTACCATTATCTTGGAACCTTTTAACACCTACGAGATACTTCTTTAAGCATGCCTTAATTCATGAATACTTTGAACACTTCGTGATGCCTCTTTAAGCAACCAAAGTTCATTAATAAACATCTTATTGTTGTGGGAAGTAAGACTTAACCGAAATGAGACCATGTGAGCTTAGCATGGAATCCAGTGACTCCCACACCGAAAAGGGTTGGCCTACTTGTTTAAGGTTGAACGCATAACTTTAGCTAAGGTGGATCCACTAGCTAAATAACCTATGAGGGCACGTAGTTTATGGGATAAATAGATTGTTACTAGAAACCCCACCTTACTACAAAGAGCTTCCATCTAAAGAGATTTCTTCTAGAAACTCTGCCTTACTACGGGAGAGCTTCCATCTCATTCAATATCCACAATAAGCTAAGCATTACATTCCCATAGAGGATTTATTAAGTTTTGCTTTAACTCCATTACTCATGAAAGGGAGCCTTAGGGCCTACAGAATCAAGCTACAATACTAGAATAGTGATTAACGTTATCAAAGACACTTTTCCAGTTCTAAGTGTTAACGATTGCTAGTCAGTATATAACCCAACTAAATGAGTTGGGGTCGATCCCACAGAGATAGCTTTTCCTTCGAATTCAATTATAGATGTATGACAACAATCTCTTCAATTAAACACTTACTGCACTTTTTTTTGTTTAAGCTTCGAATTTCAGGTTATAATTATCAATCCAATCCAACACTTAATACGACATGATCAAATAATAAGAAAACAGTTGGGGAATTTAACAACCAATTATTGAATTCAACTTAGTGGGTGCTTGTTGATGCTCACAATGGGATAAGTTGTCGTAGGTGGGTACGACTATGTGTAATCCAATTTTCTCTCGAATAATTACCTTATCTTTGTCGAATTCTCTCGAACTTCAACACTAGACGGAAGATTCCCAGCCCTTGTCCTCATCAAATCAACTCTCTCGAGCTAGATACAAAGGATAGGTTACATGTTTCACTTTTTCAAGCTGAAATCATGATAATCCACTACTAAGGATGCTAAATTTCCTACTTTGGCTTTGCATTTCTCTCTCGAGCAAGCAACAAACACCGAAATATTTACACTAATCATGCAAGATGACCTCCAAAGGCAACAACAAATCACACCCACAAAAAATTAACACCATTATTCACAAATCAATGACACCCACTTAGTAAAACTCAATAATTGGTCACATAGTCAAAACCCCAAGGAGAGGGTTTTAGCCAATTATAGCAAAAAGATGAAAATCAACTTCTGCCATATTTTCCATAGCTAGGTAAAAATGAAAATTGAAATTTAAAATCAACTACAATCTTCTCTCTTACAAATTTCAATGAAAAACCTTGGTAAAATCACTTAAAAACCATAATGGTAGTGTTTTCACTCTCCAACTTGTGTTCCTTACGTTTCTGAATGCCTTCTCTCTCTAGAAAACATCAATTTATGCAATTCTAATGTGTGACTATTTAGGACCAATTGGAGAGGTAATTCAGGCTTTGCCGACTTTTCGGTGACTCACCTATGTTCCATCCTCTAACCTTCATTTTTCACTTCTTTTTGGTCCAGCCACTATAATTTTAGGCGATCCAGATCCAGATCGCCGAGTGCTTCCGAGAGTCGCTCTTTCTCCTATCATCTTGCCCATCATCACTTGTGAGGATCTCCGTCACTTTTGGCAACATGGTCATCCAACCCCGAACCGATCGGCGACATGCCGAATAGAATTACTTATCGCCAAAGTGACCCCTAATTTAGCCTTAGCATTCTGTAACTTTAGGCGGTAGAGTGACAACTTGGCGAGTCACCGAGTGGAATCCGCGATCATCAAGCCTATTTTCCCCTTCTCTTCTTTGCTTGTGTAGTGTCTATTTCCCATTTCTGCCCTAGATTTCTTCCACACTCCATGTACCTGAGAATCAAGGGTTTTGCATCAAGTATTGGCACAAAATGAACATTTGAGGACACTAAATCTATCCAAATAAAGCCCTAAATGAGCCCAAATTGTGGACTCATCAACACCTCCAACTTAAACTTTTGCTTTTCCTTAAGTAAAACTCAAGTTCAGCAATTCAAAAGGATGTCTAAAATAGTGCTACACAAGACTCAATCATGAATGCACACAAAAAGACTCAACTTACTCATGCAAGGATCAATTATGCTCTCAAAGATTAAAGTTGTGACTCACCATTATCAAAGATTCTGAAGTTCATAATACTTGCTTCAAATGCTAATTCAAGCTGAACAAAGGTACTCAAATGCCCTCACACAAAGAATGATTCCATATTCACACACAATGGTTTAACAATTTATATCTTCGAAATCACAATCGACACTCACACCTACAAAGATGAACACATGCATGACTCCACCCATAAGTTTGCCCTTATTTTCCAACAAACACTTGCTTCAGCTCACTCAAGACAATGAAGGTCTTTTCAAGGCTTGTAACGAGGTTGAGTTTAAAGGTATGGTCATTTAGGCTCAGTGGCTGCTATCCTCATGAAATGTGGTATGAACAATGCTTTCTTTCCTTTTCTTCATCACTTTTCACTAATGCTCAAAAGTCACCCCATTATTAACAATCCATGGACCGTTGGACACCCCATTTCTTTTTGCATTTTCTCAACTTCATTCCTTTTCTTTTTCATTCTTTACTTCTTTTTATTCTATTTTTATGTATGGAGGGGTTCCATCTTTTTCAAAAGCATGGGTCAAAGAGGACTTCTTTACATTTCTTTATTTACCTTCTCTTTCACAACACCTCCAACTTAGACTTTTCGCTTAAGTTGGATATTCTAAAAAACCACAAATCATGAGGATAAAGGGTAATTGATAAAGAAAGGTCACAATTTCATCAAGTTTCTTCCAAGAAAAGGGCTAAGGCTCAAAGGGTGTTCAAGCTATTGTGCAAAGTTCATCACAAAAGACTCATTTCATAACCGGGTACTCACAACGAGATGCAAAAAGTATACATATTATGTAAGCAACTTTATTTGGCCTCATCGTAGACGCACATTCATTTTTGTTTAATTATGAGCACTATTTAAGTCATCAGTATTGATCATGACCGTTACTCAAATTTGCAAGACAACAACCACATTCCAACACAAGAGGTGGAAAAAATTGGTTCAAAAAGGTCCAAGAACACCGCGGAGTTCACTGACCAAGTACACACCACCACCAAAAGCATCAACATTGTCCCCAATGTGAGTAGAGAACGGACACTCCTAGTAATAAAATAAGATATAATAATAATAACAAAAAATAAAATTCTAGTATCTAAACATGCAGCGCAAGGTGATGAGGAATCTTCAATAAGCGCCCAGTCAGCGAGAAAATGAAGTAGTCGCTGAATGTTATGGTGATGCGCCCAATGAGCAGAATATCGCCTTTTGTTCCAATGGATGGCACTCGCAAAAAGGGGCAATTCGGCATGGATATGGGAGGTCACCGAACAGGTCGGCGACTTTCATAACGAACTTAGAACTTCACACATCTATCATTGAGTTATGCTATCAGCGATGAAGTAAAAGGCTGAGAAAAATTGGGTCGCTTAATCACATCAAAGATTCGCCAAGTGATAAAGGTCGCTTGCGGAATGTTCCAAAATCTCAGCCCCATTTTTGAAATCCATAGGGAGGACTATGTTGTGCTCGCTGAACGGGTTCAACAATTCGCCAATAGCATCTTCCTCTCGTGCAAAATCCTGCACCTGCAAAATCAACACACATTATTTTAGAACACTAACACTTGGGTTGCCTACCAAGAAGCGCTTTATTTAACGTCGTGGCACGACGTGGAAATGCTGTCAAGCATCTTCCAGGTACACCACTTCAATCAGAGAAATATCCTTGCACTCGCCAAAGTATAACTTCAAGCGTTTCCCATTCACCTTAAATGCATGTCCTTTTTGACCTTTAACTTCGATGGTACCATTTGTGAACACTCTAAATAGTCCCGACCATTTGGACTTGAGCTTTCCTGGAGAGAGTCTATGTCTAGAGTTG
Organism: Solanum tarapatanum; assembly: GCA_029582485.1. Taxonomy (NCBI): domain Eukaryota; kingdom Viridiplantae; phylum Streptophyta; class Magnoliopsida; order Solanales; family Solanaceae; genus Solanum; species Solanum tarapatanum. Next base: position 7,869 of record JAJOOB010004757.1, on the reverse strand, counting down.
TATAGTAACACCAAGTCTCCCACTCTGAACTCCCTCTTAAGGATTTTAGCCTCATGCCATTTCTTCATTTTTTCCTTGTAAAGGGCTAAATTTTCATTAGCTTTGAATCTGAATTCGTCCAACTCATTTAACTACTGTACTCCCTCTTTTGAGGTCTTTGTCCAGTCCAGATTTAAAGCTTTCAATGCCCACAGTGCTTTGTGTTTCAATTCAACTGGTAGATGGCAAGATTTACCAAAAAATAGCTGATACGGAGACAACCGATTAGCGTTTTGTATGCAATACGATATGCCCATAATGCATCAACGAGCTTTCGAGACCAATCAGTTCTATTGGCATTCACTATCTTGGCCAAGATGCTTTTGATCTCCCGGTTTGACACTACGACCTGGCCACTCATTTGGGAATGATACAGAGTTGCTACTTTGTGTTTTACTCCATACTTGCTCAATGCAGCTGAGAACCACTTGTTGCAAAAGTGGGATCCCCCATCACTATTAACAGCCCGAGGAGTACCAAATCTCGCAAAGATGTAGCGTTTCAGAAATCGAACAACACTATTTTCTTCGTTGTTTGGAAGTGCAACAACCTCCAACCATTTGAAAACATAATCTACAGCCACTAAGATATACTTATTTCCAAACGAACTCACAAATGGGCCCATAAAATCTATTCCCCAAACATCAAATAGCTCAACTTCTAAAATGGGCGTAAGAGGCAACTCGTGTCTTTTGGACACTCTGCATTGTTCTTCAGATCCTTCAAGCTCGGTAACTTTGGGTGATATAGCACTACCTCATGGAACCATTTGGCGACTCACCGACTGCTCCTTTCTACCACCTATTTGATTTTTTCTTTCAGGTCATTGCACATTTGAACATTGGGCGAGACAAAGGCCGTTCGCCGACTCGTCCAATGGTTTAGGCGATCCTCAAGCCTTCTTTTCTTCATTCTTTCGGCTGCCTTGTTTCTTTTTTATTCATAGTGTCCATGCTTTGTCCCTAAGTTCAAATACTTGAAATTCAAGTATTTACAAAATATGCATTTGAGGGCACTAAATCCATTAAAATAAAGCCCTAAATAAGTCCAAATTGTGGACTCATCAGGTTCTTCCTTAGGTTATTCAAAGCCGGGGGAGAATCGATGTTGGAACTCCAAGAGATATGAGGAGGGTTTCCACCCACGCTATTTACAGCAAGGTGGGAATCAAGGTTGAAACTATCACAATGGGGAAGAGTAAAGAAGATACAATCAAGATTGGGCTGAGCAAAGTAATTATTGGAAAAGGGAGGATTACCATGAAGAGGACCACACCCACTCAAGTGAATGTGCAAATCGAAAGGGAGTTCAAGTCATCCCCGAGTGAATGATTTGATGTCACGCTTCTTTGATAAAGTTGAAGGTTCGAATGATTATCTAAAACTGATGAAAGCTGACTTTTCATCACTGAACAATAAAGTGAACTTTCACACAGATGCAACCACATACTTGAAGGTCAGTTGAGTTTACTTTTAGCACAACTGCAACCAAAAATGACAATAGAAGTTGATGATAGAGGGTTGGCTGTGGTTACTCGTAGTGGAAAGGTAGCAATAGGTGATGTGATCGGAAATGAAGAAGCTCAAATGTGTGAAGAAGACAAAGGTATGGATGAAGAAGAGACATATATCCATTAAAGCATTTCCAAAGGACCACAAAAGGATGTGGAGAAACATAATCCAATCCCAAAAGTCATGCAACCTTTACCCAAAACATGTCCTCCATTTCCCCAATGTCTCAAGAAGAAGAATGAGGATGAGAAGTTCAAGAGGTGTTTATCGGTTTTCAAGATATTATCAATAAATTTCCTTCTAGTTGAGGCATTGTTGGAAATGTCGGGGTATGCCAAGTTTATGAAGGAGTTAGTTACAAAGAAAAGAAACCTGGATTTTGAGACAATCGAAGTTTCTCATAGTTATAGAGCAATAATGACTAAAGAGTTGATCAAAAAGAGAGAATATCCTGGAGCGTTCACCATCCCTTGCACCATTGGCATGCTTCAATTTGCTAAAGCCCTTTGCGATTTGGGAGCAAGCATCAATCTAATGCCATATGCAATCTACAAGCAACATGGATCGGGTGAACCAAAAGCCAAAACAATGAGACTCTTGATGGCGGATCTATCAATTAAACCTCTTGTGTGGATACTATATGACATCTTGCTAAAGGTTGACCATTTTTGTCACGACCCGGAGTTACCCCTTAGAAGGGACACGACGTACTTGACCCTTAATGGGGTCTTATACAAACCTCTAGAATCATCATAATATAAGACATAAAAATAATGCGGAAATATTTAAAACTTTTATAATAGAAGTCAAACTTCATTTTTTCATAATAAAAGTCATAGGAATCTAAAGTTTGTCTCATACACCATCTAAAACATAGGAATACAAAGTTTGGGACTTAGCCCTTAACATCAATAAAGTCTCAATATAAGAAGTACATTAGAAACTAAGAAATGGATAATCTGTCCTCAAACTTGAGGATTGACCACCACTTGGAGATAAGCAATACAAGAATTCTTCAAGAAAGGAGAGTGTATGTCACCTAGCCGAAACCTACACTTATCAAAATGTAGAAGGAGAAGGGATTAGCACAAATATGTACTAAGTATGGAAACATGCATAAAATCCTTTATATATGATAACAACAATGTTTTTGTTGAAGAGTATGCATTTATCAATTTTTGAAACCAACATGCATTTTCAATGTAAAAGACAAGCTATAATAACATTTGTACTCATAACATATTAACATCAATATCTTAGTAACCCTAAGGAACACTTGTGCAATGTATGGTTGGAATCCCATAATACCAACCAAACTAAGTACTCCCTTGAAGCCACCATAGTCATACACATCATATTTAGACCTCATCATAATCAATAATCATCAATAAAGAATTAGTCATGTACATTACTTGAATATAAGGAAAGTCATTCATGGCAACTATCCATTCAACATACATGTATACATAAATGTCTCATCATGACATAAAGGAACGACCCCATAACATCCTACTAAGTCTACTAGTGCAATGTAAGAGTGAAGTGCCATAACCCAACTACTACTAAGTAAACTCACCAAGAAGCCATAGTGTAGTTCATCTCTCATTCATTATCTTAGCATATAGGGAAAAATAGCAAATTCAGACACTTGGCTACAAAACCATTATATCTTTCTTCATGCCATTCAACCAATAGACTTCCCATAGGTAATGCTACATCTTGGTGGCTCCGGATGAATAGAATATTGCAAACCATGAGCCTCTTCCAAAACTTTCTCTCTCAAACCATCAACATACAGAACACATAATCTACATTGGTACCTAAACACCCCATATCCCTCTTGGGAGAAAGCCTCAATGGTCTTATTGAGAACCAATTCTTTCAATTCCATTAAGATAGGAACAAGATGTTGCTTCGACTTTACATCAACAACAAAAGATGATTCGGAACTATGATGGACCATGAATGTACCCTTCGTGGAATCCATTAGTTGGACACCTAACTGGGCCATCTTATGTACATCACGAACCAATTCCTTATTCTCATCTTCTACATGAGCCACACTACCCATGGGCAGTCTATTTAAGGCATCCGCAACTACATTAGCTTTGCCGGGTTGGTATAAGACACTCATGTCACAATCCTTCAAAAGTTCTAACCACCTTCTTTGACGGAGATTCTAATCTTTTTTGCTAAACACATATTGAAGGCACTTCTAGTCGGTAAATACATCTACATGCACCCCATAGAGATAGTGTCTCCATATTTTCAAGGCAAACACTACCGCCGCTAATTTGAGATCATAAGTTGGATAATATTTTTCATGTACCTTGTGTTGCCTTGAAACATAGGCAATCACCTTCCCCCGTTGCATGAGGACACATCCCAAACCCACTTGAGAAGCGTCACAATATAACACAAACCCATCGGTACCCTCTGGTAAGGTCAACACCGGAGCGAATGTAAGTCTATCTTTCAATTATTGGAAGCTTTTCTCACAAGCCTTCGACCACACAAACTTTGCTTTATTTTGAGTTAAGGTCGTTAATGGAGATGAAATAGAGGAGAAACCCTCAACAAACCTCATATAGTAACCGGCCAAACCTAAAAAGCTTCTAATATCACTATGAGCTAGAGGTCTAGGATAACTCTTGACTGCATCTGTCTTCTTATGATCAACCTATATACCCATGCCCGACACAATATCACCAAGGAAAGCATCCGACCTTAACCAAAACTCACAGTAGCTAAACTTAGCATATAATTGGTGGTCTTTAAGGACATGAAACATTATCCTCAACTGGTCCTTAAGTTCACCTTCACTCCTTGAATAGATCAAAATATTATCAATAAAAATGATCACAAATGAATCAAGATATTTCCTAAACACCCTATTCATTAGGTCCATGAATGCCGTCGGGCATTTTTTAATCGAAAAGACATTACCACAAATTCGTAGTGACCGTACCAGGTCCTAAAGGCCATCTTGGGAATGTCACACCCTCTTACCCTTAGTTGATGGTAACCCGAATGAAGATCTATTTTGGAGAAAATGGTGGTCCCTTGGATTTGATCAAACAAATTGTCAATCCTAGGAAGTGGATACTTATTCTTTATAGTGACCTTGTTCAATTGGCGGTAATAGATACACATCCTAAGAGATATGCTTGGTTGTATAAAACCCTTGTCTAATAAGTCCTTGAGTTGTGCCTTTAACTCTTTCAATTCGGCCGGAACCATTTAATAGTGAGGGATAGATATGAGTTGTGTATCCGGCAAAAGGTCAATGCCGATGTCTATTCGTCGTTCGGGAGGAATACCTTGAAAGTCATCAAGGAATACTTCTAGATGCTCACTCATTACGGGGACCGACTCCAAAAAAGGAGTCTTGGACTCAACGTCCATAACCCTAACAATGTGATGAATGCACCCCTTTGAGATCAATTTTTGAGATTTTAGACATGAAACAAATTGTACTCTAGGAATAGAATTCCCCCCTTTCCACTCTAAGACTGGCTCTTTTGGAAATTGAAATTTGACCACTCGAGTCCTACAATTTATTAAAGCATAACATGCATGCAACCAATCCATGCCTAAAATCACATCAAAATGAAGCATGTCTAATTAGACGAAATCAACCAAAGTTACTTTATGAGACAAACAAACAGGACAACTCCTACATACTCTTTTAGCTACAACCGAGTCACCAACCGGGGTAGAAACAAAAAAAGGCTCCATTAGGGTACCGGGGAGTACATCAAATTTCATAGGCACAAAGGGTGTAACAAAAGATAAAGTTGCATCGGGGTCTACTAATGCATAAACATCAATGAAAAAGAGTTGCAACATACCCGTTATGACATCCGGTGAACTCTCTTGATCACCTCGTGATTGAAGAAAATAGAAGTAATTCTTCTTTGGAGCATCGGGATTGGAACCACTTGGAGGAGCTTGATAACCCTCTATTCCCTTGGTCGTACAGGTTGGACAATTTTTCAATTGATGGCAACCTTTTCCACATCCATAGCACACACCCAAACTGGCAAGACATTTTCCCTCATACTTCTTACCGCACTTGACACATGTCGGCCTCTTCATGGAAGATCAACTCCTATTGCGTCCTTGAGGCTTAGGGTTAGACAACCTATCTTTGTTGGTCTTAGGAGAATTTGAGGAGTTTTGGTTGGAAAACATCTTCTTGAACCTTGGTCCACTTTGACACTCAAACTTACCCTTAGAAGAATTACCATCATCGGTCCTTGCCCATTTTACCTCTCTATTCTTCTTCCTAAGCCTTGTATCCTCAACTTGTTGAGCATACACCATTAGACGTGAAATGTCCATAATATCATGAAGCATTGCCGCACGACATTCTTTCTCAATGGAATTGGACACCCCCGTCACAAAATGACTCATCTCAACCCTTGGGTTAGACACCAAGGTTGTGGCATATTTGGACAACTTAGTAAATTTCGAGGAGTATTCTTGGACACTCATACCTCCTTGGCGAAGGTTGATAACTTCCTCCACTTTTGCTTCCCTCTTATCTAGTGGAAAGAACATATCAAGGAATGCCTTCTTTAACACTTCCCAAGTTATGGGACCCGTTCTTATATCCTTATTATCCTTCCATTGAGTAAATCATACTTGGGCCACATCTTTCAATTGATACCCAGCTAGTTCAGATTTCTCAATAGAAGTTACCCCCATAGCATCCACTCTCTTATAGACCTCTTCCACAAACCATTGTGGGTCTTCATTCACTTTAGAACCAAAGAACATAGGAGGGTTCATTCTTGTGAAGTCTCTCAACCTTGAGGCCATGGTGCTCACATTAGGATTTACTCGAGGCCCAACTTCTCTATTTTCTTAAGCCGTTATAGCTTGGGCTTGAGTGGTGATTGCTTGAGTTTGAACCGTCATAAGTTGAGTCAATGTTTGGAAAGCCACCCTTATTTCCACATTAGTCATGACCCCTTCATCATTAGGATCTTGACGATCTTGAGGAGCTTGGGGAGGAATTCCCTCATTCACATTCTATTCTTGCATCCTCCTTGCATTACCTCATCTTGTATTTATTTCCTATAATCACAAGAGAGAGGTTAGGAAAAATGACTTCATAGAGTTAGGACTCCAAAGCATGACTAGAGAGTAATGAAGGAAGTTAATGTTCCTAAACATCTTAGAGCCTCTCATTCATAAGTGTGACGCGCTTCACACTCATGAACAAGACTCTGAATTTAGTAGTATGACAATAGAAGTAGAAGAACAAAATAAAGAAAAAATCATAAATCGGAATCTAATGACAAAATTAGCAATATGTAATATGTGTTATATAGATGAATATACATGCGCATTTAGGGAATCCTATTATAAAAAAACATATAACATAGAAGAAAGTAAAGAAATAAGAAAATTATATTTTACAAAATTACCAGAACCTTTTAATTCAAAAGTAATAAAAAACTCGAATGAAGCAGAATTAACAGATACCTTAGGAGCTAGAATAAAATTCTTGCAACGATGGCTTATGAAATTATGTGAAAAGCATAAAGAAGAAATAAAAATGGAAAAAATATTAGTAAAAAACTTGGCATGTTGCAAAAATAAAATAGCACCTCAATTTGGTTGTACGGATGGGTATTATAAAAATAGAAAGAAATATAATAAAAAATACAGATCAAAATATAAATATAAAAAACTGAGAAGAAGATACTATGTAAAAAACTACAAAACCAAAAGACCATATAGACCAAAGAGGAAATTAACGGAATGTACTTGTTATAATTGTGGAAAGTTAGGACACATAGCTAGATATTGTAAACTACCCAAAAATCCAAAGAAAAAACAAATATCAGAAATAATAATAAACGATGAAAAATATACGCAGATAGAGTACATAGATTATGAATTAGAAAGTGAAGATAGCATATATGAAATATCAGAAAATGAAATGAATAACGATATAGAAGTGGAATCAGATAATGAATTCTATAATATAATAATTGACTGAAACTGATTTACAAATAATAACTAAAGAAGAACATCAAGACGAAGAATCTTTAGAACAAAAGATAATATTTGATAATAGTATATTTGAACAAATAAAAGGAAAAGAATTAGACCTAAGAGTAGCAAAAATATTTGAAATACCAACAATAGGAGACTGGTCTAAACGACAAAAAGAAGAATATTATGTAGTAAGTCAAAGAGAACATATCATAGATTGCAAATACACTAAAGGTAAGGCCAAAATACCAATAATAAATAAACGAATAATAAATAAAGAAATACAAGATATTAAGGCTAAAAATCCAAT